>JAZAYU010001266.1:24510-66145 GCA_038501625.1 Corbicula japonica | reverse complement strand
AGATATCACACAGGTTTGAAGGTGTCAGATATCACGCAGGTTTGAAGGTGTCAGATATCACGCAGGTTTGAAGGTGTCAGATATCACACAGGTTTGAAGGTGTCAGATATCACACAGGTTTGAAGGTGTCAGATATCACGCAGGTTTGAAGGTGTCAGATATCACGCAGGTTTGAAGGTGTCAGATATCACACAGGTTTGAAGGTGTCAGATATCACACAGGTTGAAGGTGTCAGATATCACACAGGTTTGAAGGTGTCAGATATCACACAGGTTTGAAGGTGTCAGATATCTGATCACTTCTTGGTCAGAAATAATCAAATGAATTTAAAAGCAAACAGTGCAGATCATGATCAGATGGTACTTACATGTTGGCTGATCTTGATCAACTCTGTTCGCCCCTTCAATAAAAATTAATATATCTGTTGACTAAAGAGTTAAATAATTATGTTAAAACATTGTTTCTTTCTTTCATCAGTGCTGTTTTTAATTACACCATTTGAAGGCTGTTAAACATGATATTATTTGTGAAAATACTGAGTTGAGCTCAATCCGGGGCTAATCAGTGCCCAAGGTTATAAAACTGAGCATGGAAACCAGTCTCAAATCTCAAGCATCTGATTGGCTGAAATGGCGACTGGTTTCCAATCACAGCTTTATAACCTTCAGCCCAGCATTGGACAATAATTAAATATCAAGCATTTCCATTGCTCAATATAGTATTTTGATTTTCGGTGTCTTTTAAAGTTCCTTTTTTCATCTATTGTATTTTAGAATAAAACCTGGCGAGGAGATGTTAACGCTGCGATCTTTCTTCTGTCACGGAGAAAATATCTTCATACAGCTGGAAACAACTGCTCCAGCTCCGCGGAGAAAATCAAGAAAAAAACGTGGAATCAGGTAAACTCAGATACGCAGGTGATTTAATCCTTTCCTCCATATATACACATTTTTACGCATGTGGGACAAGTGTAGATCCAGATCAGCCAGCACATCCGTGCCGTCTGATCAGGATCTGCACTGGTCGCATTTTGGTCAGAAATAACCTAAAGAATAAAAAAGCAAACAGTATAGATCCTGATCAGACAGCACGGATGTGCCGGCTGATCTGGATCTTAACTGTTCGCCCACACAATAAAGGTGTGTCTATGGAGGAAAGGGTTAAACTACATACATTGTACCAGTCTGGGTATGATATTACCTATATTTGGTAATTACTACTTGCTAGCTTTAATTGGCTGTTAATTTGTTATTTCTTTTGAAAAAAAAAAGAATAATCTTATTATTTTCAACTTAAAAGCTTACAAATGTTCTCCATGACAGTTCAAGTACAATTCCTTATTATAGCATATCGCTTTACATATCATTTTAACTACCTGGTATATGCGTTTTCTATGAAATTCAAAACTGAATTACAAGATGACAACTAAGGGTGGGAGGTGAGAAAAGGAAGTTGTAACACAAGCATTTATACTTGCAGAGAATATTGTTTTTCTTGTGAAGAAAATTAAAACTGTTCTGATCTGGGCCCAAGATCATAAAACTAAGTTTTGAGATCAGTCTCAAATCTCAAGGATCTGATTGGCTGAAATGGCGACTGGTCGCCATTTCAGCCAATCAGATGCTTGAGATTTGAGACTGATCTCCAGATTTAGTTTTGTGATCTTGGGCACTGGATTTACACTGATCTGAGAATCACTCATTTAATTAAAGAATATTTCTGACCCAAGTAACAAATACATTTGTTTATCCCATATTTTAATTCTACAACAGGAAGCGTTATAGTGGTTCGACTCTGCCGGTACCAGGAAGTAATAATGGTATGTCAGCGTCAAGTCGTGAAGGTGGTGACGAATACTCCTCTGAAACATCTGAAATGGATACACAGGGCACGGTCAGTTAGCAGACGACATCAACTTTATGCATATTGCAGAAATAAACAAAGAATTTAGTCAAAATGTGTAACAAAATATAAAGTACAGAATGTCAAAACATCAAGCAAGGAATATGATGGTATAAGTTATGTAACGAGTATTTAATATAGGTTGATCTAGTATAATTTGTATACGAATTCCATAGAAGTACAGCGACAAAATGTAAGTGTTTTTCAGGTACCTAATTGGTTGAAAGATGAGCTGGCCGATTCTGAGCCGTCAGTTACACCTCGCGTGACCACACAGAGTCTGAGCCCCAGGCTAGGGGAAGATTCCGACGGCAACTTAGCTGACGACACAAGCGGCGATGAGGATGACAGGAAAATGAATGTCTTTGAAACTTCCATGTCGAGTATTCAGATAAATAGAGATCTGACTCCTTGTAAAGTTCCGCCGGATAAAAAAACAATCACACCTAGGAATAGCGATTTAGCACCACCTGTAAACAAGGTGAGGAATTTTTGTATTGTTTTCTTTTTAATATATATTTCATTTCTCTTTAATTATGTTCCATTTAGTTAATCTCTTTTATTATGGTAATGGCTTGTATAAAATCTATTTTTAGCTCACCTGTCACGTAGTGACAAGGTGAGCTTTTGTGACCGCCTGATGTCCGTCGTCCGTCGTCAACAATTGCTTCAATCGACTTCTTCTCTGAAACGGCTTGGCCAATTTTGATGAAACTTGCCACGTATGTTCCTTGCATGAAGCTCTTCCAAAGTTGTTCAAAGAAATCAATTCCATGCAGAACTCTGGTTGCCATGGCAACCGAAAGGAAAAACTTTAAAAATCTTCTTGTCTGAAACCACAAGGCCTAGAGCTTAGATTTTTGGCATTTAGCATCCTCTAGTGGAGCTCTACAAAGATTGTTCAAATTATTTCCCTGGGGTCAAAATTGGCCCCGCCCCAGGGGTCACTTCATTTTACATAGACTTATATAGGAAAAACTTTAAAAATCTTCTTGTCTGAAATCACAAGGCCTAGAGCTTAGATATTTGGCATTTGGCATCCTCTTGTGGAACTCTACAAAGATTGTTCAAATTATTTCCCTAGGGTCAAAATTGGCCCCGCCCCAGGGGTCACTTCATTTTACATAGACTTGTATTGGAAAAACTTTAAAAATCTTCTTGTCTGAAAGCACAAGGCCTAGAGCTTAGATATTTGGCATTTAGCATCCTCTAGTGGAACTCTACAAAGATTGTTCAAATTATTTCCCTAGGGTCAAAATTGGCCCCGCCCCAGGGGTCACTTCATTTTATATAGACTTATATAGGAAAAACTTTAAAAATCTTCTTGTCTGAAACCACAAGGCCTAGAGCTTAGATATTTGGCATTTAGCACCCTCTAGTGGAACTCTACAAAGATTGTTCAAATTATTTCCCTGGGGTCTAAATTGGCCCCGCCCCAGGGGTCACTTCATTTTACATAGACTTATATAGGAAAAACTTTAAAAATCTTCTTGTCTGAAACCACAAGGCCTAGAGCTTAGATATTTGGCATTTAGCATCCTCTAGCGGAACTCTACAAAGATTGTTCAAATTATTTCCCTAGGGTCAAAATTGGCCCCGCCCCAGGGGTCACTTCATTTTACATAGACTTATATAGGAAAAACTTTAAAAATCTTCTTGTCTGAAACCACAAGGCCTAGAGCTTAGATATTTGGCATTTAGCATCCTCTTGTGGAACTCTACAAAAAATTTTCAAATTATTTCCCTGGGATCAAAATTGGCCCCGCCCCAGGGGTCACTTCATTTTACATAGACTTGTATAGGAAAAACTTTAAAAATCTTCTTGTCTGAAACCACAAGGCCTAGAGCTTAGATATTTGGCTTTTAGCATCCTCTAGTGGAACTCTACAAAGATTGTTCAAATTATTTCCCTGGGGTCAAAATTGGCCCTGCCCCAGGGGTCACTTCATTTGATATAGACTTATATAGGAAAAACTTTAAAAATCTTCTTGTCTGAAACCACAAGGCCTAGAGCTTAGATATTTGGCATTTAGCACCCTCTAGTGGAACTCTACAAAGATTGTTCAAATTATTTCCCTGGGGTCAAAATTGGCCCCGCCCCAGGGGTCACTTCATTTTATATAGACTGATATAGGAAAAACTTTAAAAATCTTCTTGTCTGAAACCACAAGCTGTGAGTACTTTTGTACTCAGGTGAGCGATATAAGGGCCATCATGGCCCTCTTGTTTTATAGTAGCTACTTTCATACTTTGATGACATTATCAATAGCGGACTTTTGACACTGATTTTTTGACAGTGATGTGTATTCCTGAATACCTAGATAAAGTGCCTCTTAATTAGTTAACCTTTTTACACAACAAATCCCTACTTATATTCTTATAATGTTTATTTGGCGTATGTATTTATGATTGTATAAAATCTTATGGATTTAGTCATGAAAACTTAGAACCTTAACCTGAAACGAGAACAAAAAGTTTATTTATCAGTTTATTTACTAATAATACCTAAATCAATATTTTCAGAATTCTCCAAGAGAAGTTCGAGTGAGGTCATTTTCTAATAATAGCACAGAAAGTGAAGTGGATGTCTCCACCCAATCAGATGGTAGTAATAAAGATCTCAAGATGAACAGGTATGTACAAGGAGGTTGACTTGATGCAAATTTAGAATCTTTTTATTATTAAACCCTTTCCTCCATATATACGCATTTTTAAGCATTTGCAACCAGTGTAGATCCAGATCAGCTGGTATATCCATGCCGTCTGATCAGGATCTGCACTGGTCGCTATTTGGACAGAAATTACCTAAGAAATCAAAAAGCGAACAGTGCAGATCCTGATCAGAAGGCATGGATGTCTGGCTGATCTGGATCCACACTGTTCGCCCACACATTCAATGTATGTCTATGAATGAAAGGGTTAAATTAACCTTTTAACACTCTGGGAACAGTTTTTAAGAGTTAAAACAAACACACTTTTTTATTACATTCGTTCCAAAACAATAGCTTCTGATAATGAGTAAATTCAAAGTTAAAACACAAATATACTTTACAGTCATTCAAAAATAATTAGTTATTAGAACACATTTATTTCAGCCTGTCTTAAAAATGCCTCTACAGTTTTATTACAGTCACTCTAAGACAGTTGCTCCAGTCAGTTAAAAAAAAACAAATATTTATTACAGTCGCTCAAAAACAATGGCTCCAATGAGTTCAAAACAGACGAGGAGATATCCATCGAGTCAGACATACAATAGAGCTAAAAGTGCTGCAAGTAGTGCCCAGTGGGCCCATAACAGATTCAAGCAAAGCAGAGGCAGTAACGGGTATGATTTATTGGGTTTATGGGAAAAAATGTTAGCATCAAAATGTGCAGACCTGAGGCTCTATACAGATTTACAGATTTTACTAGGGACATTAGTTTATAAATACCGTCTATTTTTTTCAACCAGGTTTATTTGGAAAACTTCAAATTGGATTAGGGTATGCAAAACCTAAGCAAAGAGTTTACCATTAACTCTGTATATATTTCAGTGCATAGGCTGACAGTGTAGATCTGGATCAGATCTTGATCAGCTGGTACATCCGTGCCATTTTATCTGAATCAGATCTGGATCAGCTGGTACATCCATGCCATCTTATCTGAATCAGATCTTGATCAGCTCGTACATCCGTGCCATCTGATCTGGATTTTACACTTACAGTAAAACCCCTCATTGTGGTCACTTGATATTACGGGCACCGCTGTATTACCGGTGATTTTTTAAAGAACGTACATTGTCTTTTCTTTTTTATTCAAACCCACAATTAAGGACAACCTGCTTTTTATGCCCCCGAAGGGAGGCATATAGTAATCGGACCGTCCGTCCGTCCTTCCATCCGTCCGTCCGTCCGTCCGTCCGAAATAATCTTGTCCTCGCTTCTCCTCTGAAACGGCTTGAGGGATTTCTTTGAAACTTCACAGGAATGTTTGTCACTAAGCCTAGTTGTGCATTTCATCAGGAATTTCTGCTCCGATTATTTTTGGCTGAGTTATGGCCCTTTGAAGCAAAATCTTGTCCTCGCTTCTTCTCCCAAACCGCTTGAGGGATTTCATTGAAACTTCACAGGAGTGTTTGTCACCAAGCATAGATGTGCATATCCGAAGGAATTTCTGATCGAATTATTTTTGGCCGAGTTATGGACCTTTTTACCTAACCCTAACCCTAAACCCTAACCCCAACCCTAAACCCTAACCCTAACCCTAACGTAAACTGAAATCGCTTGAGGTATTTCATTGAAACTTCACAGGAGTGTTTGTCACCAAGACTTGTTATGCATATCCAAAGGAATTTCTGATCGGATTATTTTTGGCTGAGTTATGGGCCTTTTTACCTAACCCTAACCCTAAACCCTAACCCTAACCCTAAGGTAAATTTTGTTAACGCAATAGAGGTAACATTTTTTTGTCCGATTGTCATGAAATTTGGTCAGGATGTTTGTCCCAATGATTTCTTGGACAAGTTTTAATATGGGTCATCAGGGTCCAAAAACTAGGTCACTGTTACTAAAAATAGAATTTTCTTGTTAAAACTCTAGCGGTCACATTTTTGCTCGAATTATCATGAAACTTGGTCAGGATATTTGTCCCATTTATTTCTAGGCCGAATATGAATATGGGTCACCTGATCCCAAAAACTAGGTCACTGTTACTATAAATAGAATTTTTTTGTTAACACTCTAGCAGTCACATTTTCGCTCCAATTATCATGAAACTTGGTCAGGATATTTGTCCCATTTATTTCTAGGCCGAGTTTGAATATGGGTCACCTGGGTCCAAAAACTAGGTAACTGTTACTATAAATAGAATTTTCTTGTTAACACTCTAGCGGTCACATTTTTGTTCTGATTGTCATGACACTTGGTCAGGATGTTTGTCCCAATGATTTCTCGGACGAGTTTGAATATGGGTCATCTGGGTCCCAAAACTAGGTCACTGTTACTTAAAATAGAATTTTCTTGTTAACACTCTAGAGGTCACATTTTTGCTCCGATTGTCATGAAACTTCGTCAGGATGTTTGTCCTAATGATTTGTCAGACAAGTTCGAATATGGGTCATCTGGGTCCAAAAACTAGATCACTGTTACTAAAAATAGAATTTTCTTGTTTACACTATAGTGGTCACAATTTTACTCTCAGATTGTAAAGAAACTTGGTCAGGACATATGTCCCAGTTATTAATTGGTTGAGTTTGAATATGGGTCACCTGGGTTCAAAAACTAGGTCACTGTTACAATAAATAGAAAAATCTTGTCCATGCTGTAAATTAGTTATTTCTCATTGGATTTTAAAATAACTTGGCTCAAATGTTTACCATCACAAGGTGTACTTTCGCGTACAATACCCATGCCTGTTGGTCCAAGGTCAAGGTCACTGTTACTAAAAATAACATTTTCTTGTCTTGGCTGTTAATTCCTAATGAATGAAGTGATTTCAAAATAACTTTACAAAAATATTCACCATGACAAAGGGATGTGTTGCTTACAATACCCATGCCTGTAGGTCAAAGGTCAAGGTCACTGTTACGAAAAATAGCATTTTCTTTTCCAAGCTGTAGATTTGTTGTTTCTTATTGGATTTTAAAATAACTTGATGTAAATGTTCACCGAGACGTTGCACTCAGGTGAGTGATAAAGGGCCATCATGGACCTCTTGTTCATATTAATATTTAACTTTATTTAACTATATATTTACTACAGACTTGAAACATAATTATGATCCTTTCATCTTTCACATTACATGTATATGCATGCAGTATGCTTCGTCTTTCACAAGCATATTTTTCATTACATATGTTTATTTAATACATATGTATACCTATTTGATTTCAAGCTGCATTTCGGGGGCATATGTCAATTCCAGTGACAGCTCTTGTTCTTTAAAAATTCCATTCTAACACAGGCAAGAGCAGTGATATTCCCATATGGGAATCAAAACTGTACCATACAGCAGCAGTGCCTAGCTCTATATCTGATCACTTTACTGCTTTAGCCAGCTGTGACAACCCAAATAAGGTTGGGCAGAAAACCCAGATAAATGTTATTATCATTACATGATATGGTAATCGATTACTTACTGATAACAATACTGACCATAAGATGTGTTATTACATTACAGGCAAGATCTTGCCTTAAAAGAGCAGCTGACTGCCCGGGGCTTTGTCTCTGATGTCACAGTCAAGAGGAGAGAGGAGGCACTGTTGGTATGACTTGGGCTGAAAGTTATAAAGCTGAGATTGGAAACCAGTCTCAAATCTAAAGCATCTGATTGGCTGAAATGGCGACTGGTCACTATTTCAGCCAATCAGATGCTTGAGATTTGAGACTAGTTTTCATGCTCAGTTTTATAACCTTGGTCACTGTTCTGAAAAATACATGACAACATAATATCCAGATCATCCAGCTTGTTTATGCCATTTGATAAAAATTTGCAGAGTTTGCCTCATCAGATAAAACCAAATTGATATAAAAGCCAAGAGTTTAGATACTGATAAGTTGACATGAATGCTCGCTCAATCACATCTGATAAAAGCCCTGTCTATGGAGTAAGGGATACATGTGATATCCTGGAAGGATCCAAAATCATCAAAATGTTTACTGCAGCTGTAAAAAGTCTTCACGTATATTCAATCTGTGCTATTATCAATTACGTCCTTTGAAGGTCGTTGAGCATGATACTTATGTACTATGTTAATAGTACTTCTAAAATTACCTTTGTTTTAATATATCGGCCAGTTTTAAGATGGGTTGTTTCAATTTCCAAGCCATTATAGATTTTGGATATTGTTCAGTCATCCCCAACGATATATTTCCTGCTTCTAAATTTTGAATATGGTGTTGTCTGTGATATGCAGGATATATATTCTAAGATCCCCTGTCATAATTCTATTCTGTTTAGTTCTGCCTATTGTTTTCTCGTTAAGGGCAAACCCATCCTTTTATCTGGGGACCATACGCCACTAAACATGGAATGATATTAATCTGAAAATACCACATTCAATTTGAAGGTTCCATGTCAAACGCCATATGCACACCATTGTTTGGGATGGTCAAAATGGTACTGTATATTGGTGTAAATATTGAGTTGCATTCAACCAGGGACTAGGCAGTGTGGGCAGTACATGTAATATGCATTTCCATTACTGTCCTTAAACAGGCCCAATCAAACTGCAATATTTTCATATATGTCGTGTTTGATGGCCGTCAAAGTTCCCTTTTCATCTATTCCAGTGAATTAGAGAGTTTACACAATGAAATAACATTCAAAATTAATTTGGTATACACACTGTTTTAAAACTGTGGAGTACCATTTTTATTTTCATTGGTTTTGCTGAACTTAATTGGTAAACTTATTACTTCCCTTTCCTATTAATTATTGAGATTTGACAAGAAAACTAAAAAGAACATTCATAAGTCTATTTCTTGAACTCTAAATATTTTATCATTTTATTAATTTACTATTATTTATAAGAACCAGCAGTTATGTCATTTACCCAAAGAAGAACACAAACTCCATTTAGTGTACATTCGAACCTGCCTTAGCAGCCTCAAACATTCAACAACCACCTGTTTTGAACAGCCAGTTTGAATATGTCTTAAACTGACATACCGTATTGTTCTAATTTTTACCTGTCTTAAACAGTCACCTGTGTTAAGCAGCCACTTTATGTCACTCCCTTGGGTGGCTGTTTAATACAGGTTTGACTGTATTTAACTTTGTAATAAACCTGTAGGGGGAGCTGCACATGACCCGTGAAGAGAAGAAGATGGCGGAGAAACGTATTCAGGACTTGGAGCGAGAGTATATGCAAAGACAAGATCAACTGAGAGCAGAGACAGAGCAAAAGGCGCTGGTAGGGATACTACATTAGTTTGTCTAGAGGGGTTAAGAGCACTTTTGTGTAGTTCCAGAGTTGTTCTTTATAGAGGGGTTTTCAATCTGCAGTACTTATATTCACCTTTATTGCATGAGCAAATGGTTTAGAACCTGATCAGCCAGCACATCATCTGGATCAGGATCTGCACTTTTCGCTTTATGATTTATTAGATTATTTCTGACCAAAACGCAAACAGTGCAGATCCAGATCAGCACAAATTTGTGCCATCTGATCTGGATATGCACTGTTCACAAATGCTTAAAATAGGTTTGTATGGAATAAACTTTTAAGGTTTAAACCATAACTGCTACAAAAAGTACAATGCGTAACTTGTTGATTGTAGGAAAGAGAGAAAGCATTACAAAGCCAGATAGAGATGCTGAAACAAGAGTTGAAATCTCAAACCTCCAAACTGATGGACAACCAGAAAGTTGTCATGTCTCTACAGGTAATGTTTGTCATGTCATAGTACTGTTAAATCATTTTATTTCACGCGGGTTTAACCTTTTTCTCCATAGATACACCTTTATTGCATGGCGAACAGTTTGGATCAAAATCAGCCGGCACTTCCATGCCATCTGATCAGGATCTAAACTGTTCACTTCTTGATTTGTTAGGTTATTTCTGACCAATAGCGACCAGTGCAGATCAGACATCACGGATGTGCCAGCTGATCTGGTCACACAAGTGTAATAATGCGTATATATGGAGGAAAGGGTTAATTTTCGCTTATTTTGCACTACTGCAAGAGTGCATACTTCAACCCCAGCGAAATTAAACCATTTAACAGTGTTTTTTAACAGAAAATACAGTTGTGCAAATTTATGGCCCCACTAATTTGTTATTTACGGTTTTGTGCAAAAATGTATCTCCGTGAAATTAAATGATAATACAGTTTTTAATCTTCAACTTTGTCAGCTACATGTACATGTACAGTGAAGCCTTATTCATGTAACATACCATAATTTCTAAGGTACGCAGTGTGACATATTACTTGGTGTGGCTACAGTAGAACATCTCACAATTTATTGGATTGTGCATAATATTTTGACATGGAAAAGACTCAAGTTTAGCTGCAAGTGCTGCGGCGTGAGGTTATTCACTTTATTATCAATGTACATGTAAGAGTTCATACAGCCATTCAAAAAGCTGTAATATCACAAATGGTCACCTTAGTGCCATTTAAACATGAAGGAGATATACTGTTATTGCACTAAGGCGACAAATTCCGTCTCATAGGGTAATGTATTAATGAGAGTATTTAATTGTGTAAATGTAAGGATTGAAAAGATATTTGATGGTTTTCATATGGTTATGAAAAACAGCTGGATTGTTTAAAATAATCATGAAACCTTTCTGGCTTCACACACTTCAAACACCCCAACTGTCTTCCATACCCAAATTCATGAAACCTTTCTGGCTTCACACACTTCAAACACCCCAACTGTCTTCCATACCCAAATTCATGAATCCTTTCTGGCTTCACACACTTCAAACACCCCAACTGTCTTCCATACCCAAATTCATGAAACCTTTCTGGCTTCACACACTTCAAACACCCCAACTGTCTTCCATACCCAAATTCATGAAATTTTTCTGGCCTCACACACTTCAAACAACCCAACTGTCTTCCATACCGAAATTCCATACCATATTCAATCCTTAAATGTTTCTTATTCTTTAAATGTTTCAGGATCAGTTAACAAAGGTTCAAAAGAAGAAGAACAAACTGAGCTCCAAAAGTGTTGGTGGCACGTCTGATAGTAAAGTGTGTTCCATACAGTAGAGTAAAGTGTGTTCCCTACAGTAGTGTAAAGTGGGTTCCATACAGAAGATTTGGTGTTGCATTTGATAGTAAAGTGATTTTCATCCATTAATGTTAAGTATGTTCCTAAAAGGCTTACAGTTGATTATACAGATATGCTGGCTGATCTGGATCTACACTACTTGCTCATGTGAAATAGTTCATATCATTGGAGTAAATGGTTGAATTATATGTGTTTTAGGACAATGAATCTGCTGTTATGTTGTTAACTTTTTTTTTTGTTTTTGTGAGGGGGGTGGGGGGAGTTGTAATTGATGTCACTTAGAGGGGCAGGGATAATCATTATTACAGTTTTTGTCAATAAAAAAACTAGGGTCCACTTGGTTTCCGCTCTCTAAGTCAAAGAGTTTTCATCCGATCTTTATCAAACTTGGTGAATATGTTGGTGGGCATAATATCTCGACCAAGTTCTATAACCAGCCAAATCCACCCAGGCACTCCTGAATTATGGCCCTTGAATAACAGTTTTTGTCAATAAAAAAACTAGGGTTGGGGACAAAAACTGGAGGTTGAGGGGGAAGGTCATCAGGACATTTTTATTTCATATTGTTTAATGCATGTACATTCATGTGTATTTTAATAAGATATCCGTCCATTCTTACAACTCAGAATATTTAATTTTGTTTAAAGTTTGTTAAGTTTATACATTCTACAATGTTTAACATTTTACATTCCTGTTTTGGATATCCATTATTAACTTAATGCAACATTCCACATATTTATTTCATTTGATGCATAATGTGTATACACAAATTTTATACACTGTTGTATTTTTATAAGAACTTTATTGAACATTAAGAATGTTTTGTATGGTTGATAATGCAATAAAAAGATGAAATTGTTATGACTCTAATTTTGTGAGTTTCAATAAATCCGAGTATACCACTATTGAATTGAAACTCTAACAATAATTTGTGTGTGTGTGTTATATCTCAGTCCAGGGTCCAAGATCATAAAACTGATAATGGAGACCTTGGTCCAAAAAAAATCAAGAAGGGTGACCTGTCTCCATTACAATAAAATTCTTTTCCTTACTCTGAAACACATAAAAAAACAAATTGAATCCAAAGCCTTACCGTGACATAAAAAACCTGATTATCAGCTTAACTTGTGTGATATGAAACTTATTCTTTGTTAGCTATACTTAGCCGACATTAAATACCGAATGCTTAGCTATACTAAGCTGAAACACTTCATATTTAGCTGTACTCAGCATGCTCAGATGACATGAAAAACTTAATTCTTAGCAGACATAACAACCTGATCATTAGCTGTACTCGACTGACATAAAAACCCTCATTCTGATCTGTACTTAGCACACATGAAAACCTAATTCTCATTTGTACTCAGCTGATATAAAAACCTATTCTTTACCTGTACTCAGCTGACATAAAAACCTATTACTTATCTGTACTTAGATGACATAAAAACCTAATTCTTATCTGTACTCAGCATACATAAAAACCTATTTCTTATCTGTACTTGGCAGACATAAAAACCTAATTCTTATCTGTACTCAGCATACATAAAAACCTATTTCTTATCTGTACTCAGAAGACAGAAAAACCTAGCCTTAGCTGTACTCAGCTGACATAAAAACCTCATCCTTAGCTGTACTCAGCTGACATAAAAACCTAAGTCTTATCTGTACTCAGCTGACATAAAACAGGGTTCATACAGATTTTGATTACCAAAATTCCATGATTTTTCCATGATTACTCTCGGTTTTCCATAATACAAGAAACACATAAAGAACTTAACTTTGACTCATTTTGGATTGCTTTTTGTCGATAATTTTATGTTTGAAATTCAAAACACCGCATCACAGCAGACAACGGCAGAACATTAACCGGAAACGATGTAGTAGTAAAATTCTCATTTTCGTACCCAAGCATGATTTGTACCCAGGCGCGATTTGTACCCAGCATTTAAAGTTGCGATTTATGTTTGAATTTATGTTTTTCATTCATTTTTTATAAGTTGAAATCAAAATAGACATAAAAATGTTTTTCCATTACACATACAACTTTTTGCATTATGTTTTCTTATTTTCCATTATTTTTCCATGACATTTTCCCTAAAATCAAAATTCCATGATTTTTCAAGAAAAATCTCATTTTCCATGATTTTTCCAGTTTGTACGAACCCTGTAAAACCTAATTCTTATCTGTACTCGTCTGACATAAAAATCTAATCCTAAGCCATACTTAGCTGACAAAAACCTTATCTTAAGCTGTACTCGGCAGACACAAATTTAATCTTGAGCTGACAAAAACCTTATCTTTAGCTGTACTTGGCTCACAAAACCCCCAATCTTTACCTTAACTCAGCTGACAAAAACCTAATCTTTAGCTGTACTCAGCTGACAAAAAACCCAATCTTTAGATGTACTCCGTTGACATAAACCCCTTATCCCTAGCTGTACTCAGCTGACATAAAAACCTTATCCTAAGCCATACTCAGCTGATAAAAAACGTAATATTAAGCTGTTCTTGTCAGACAAAAATTTAATCTTGAGCTGACAAAAACTTACTCTTAGCTGTACTCTGCAGACAACAATCTAATCTTTAGCTGTACTCGGCTGACAAAAACCTAATCTTTAGCTGTCTTCAGATGACAAAAATGTAACTTTTAGCTGTTCTCAGCTGGCAAAAACCAAATCATTAGCTGTACTCTGATGACAAAACCCTAATTTTTAGTTGTACTCAGCTGGCAAAAACCTAATTATTAGCTGTACTCGACTGCTTAATCCTTAGTTTTATTCAGCTCACATAACATTAAAGCTAATCCATTCATTCTCAACCAATGTAAAATGCAGCATCAATTTAAAACAAGCTTAGACAAGTAAATATTTTTATTATTTCAAAACACCAAAATGTACAATATAAACTTTGCACAGTAACAAAAAATATAGAAAAACCAAATACATGTATCTTTCAACAAAAAGATTCTTGCACAATCAAATCAAAATCTAAATATGTTAAACATAAAATAAATTGACTTTGAAAGCTCAATATAGCATGTGTTACTTGTTTTGAAACCCTATTGTCCCTTTCCTCCATATACACATTAAAACGCATGTGCAACCAGTAGATACTGATCAGATGGCACCATGTGTAGCTGATCTGGATCTACACTGTTTGCCCATGCAAGGAGTATCTTTGGAGTAAACGGCAATATAAATAAAATTAATTTGACTAAAATACTGTGCGAGTTCAATTTTGGTGATCTATAGAAAACAGAAAATACAGAAGCAAAACCTCCTGCTTTTGATTGGTCAGTATTGTGACTAGTCTCAAATGCAACCAATCAGATGTCAAGATTTGAGACTAGACTTCAGTCTCCAGTTAATGATGAGTAAATAATGCAGTGATCAGGCCTGGAGGTTATAAAGCTGAGTTTGGAAACCAGTCTCAAATCTCAAGCATCTGGCCCCGTGATTATAAAACGTTTTTCATGCTCGACTCAATTTGAGCATGAAAATGTGATGGCTTCGTTTCTGTGCATTATATAAAATAAAACATTTTAAACTGAAAATATGACAAAATTGCTCTCAACAACAACTGTTGAACAGATGGTTATCCCTTATTTATGAGGACTGTTAATGTTCTAGACATTTTAAGTTTGAGCACAGAATTGAGTTGAGCATGAAAAAAGTTTTATAATCACGGGGCCAGATTGGCTGAAATGGGGACTGGTCGCCATTTCAGGCAATCAGATGCTTGAGATTTGAGACTGGTTTCCAAGCTCAGTTTTATAACCTTCAACCCTGTTGTTATTTCAAGTTAATTATCACTGTTGCTCCAATCAACTGCTTTGGTTAAGTCTAAGCTGTAAAATTAGAATCTGGAGTTAGGCATAGCAATAATGTCCAAAAATGGTGTCAATGGTGTAAAATACATATAATTTGTGATGTCAAGATGATATAATCACAAAAAATATTTTTGTGTGATTAACTGTAAAACGCTTTGATTTCGCGGTCAAAATTTCAGAATTTATGTCAAAAATCAGATATTTTCTTTATTTCCTTATCTAGGCATTTGTGACGTCGTTTTCGGATATACCTCTTTTCGGATACATGGAAAATCATCATGTATTTGCGGTACATGTATTTATGAATTCGTGAGGTAAGCAATTCGGTTTCAGTTAGATATTGACCCAGCATGCAAACTCCATAAACACCTGTTGAAATGCAGAACAAGATGCCAACCACATTAATTTTGTTGTCATGCCACAACTGTGAGATCTGCCGCTTCAATCAAATGCTGCAGTATTTTACTTCCAAAATAGGTTCTTTATATGAAAAAATTATTAAATTCCCTTCACATGTTTAGAAACGACTGAAATTCAACGTAGGGGTTTAACCAAAAGTTACAAATTGTCAGTAGTGGGTATATTTTCCATAATGAAAATTTTTCACATTATAGGAAATTTTGATTCTACACCCCCAATGAAGAATGAGTGAAGTGCTTTATATGACGTCACGTTGTCTTATGCATTTATGAATGAACAATGGAATGTCTCGTACATGTATATCACTCCGCTACTATAAAAAAAGTAGTGCAAAGAAAAATACAGGAAAATACCCCAAAATGCGCTAAATAAATATGTTATGCAAGAAAAAGTATCATTTACATGTGTTGGGTAAAGATCGCAGAGCCTAGTTACCACCCTTGTGCATATTTCACTCTTGCTGGATCACGCGATTTTTACCCAACACACGTAAATGATACTTATAAACCACAACTGAGACATTCAAATATTTCACCATGAACTGTGAATAGACAGCTGTAAAGCAAAAGAAAAAAACCAAATAATAATTTGCTTAGTTAGAATTCAATGACATGATATAATAATCTAACGAAATATGTTACCTTCTTTGCAGAAATTATTTTAATGTAAAGAAATGCATACATGTATAATAAATCAGAGTGTGTTAATATAACTAGATGGGTATTCAGTTGAATACTAAAGTCTTGTGTTGCCCTCGGGTACTTGTCAGAATAAAAATCCAAGTACAAAAAGGGGCATAACTCCATCAGATTTTAGAATCATCATAACATTGTTATCATAAGCAATATAACTTGGAAGTTGGATGAAGAAATATTTAGATAAGATCAGGATGTAAACTGTATGCTCATGATTGTAAAAGGAAATGGTGTAGATCCTGATCAGACAGCCTCGATGACACTGGAATGGAATAAAATAGCATTTATCTGTTAAGTAAAGAGTTATCTTATAAACCCAGTTTAAAAACACAGATAATTGTAAAATGTCACAGACATTGCAAAGAATAGCAAAAAAAAAAACAACATAACAATGGTGGGTTTCCTATTAATAAAAAAATGCTGAGAACAAATTTATTGATGAAAGGTTACTACTTTGATTTAAATGCTCAACTTTAAAACAAAATTTGAAAACAAAAATCTAATACACACAGAGGAGGTAACTCTGAGATATTAATCAAAACAAATACAAGGAGTATGGAATGACTTGCTAAATAAAACATACAGGTGACTAACCTCTTCCTCCATAAATATGCCTTTATGTCAAGATGAACAATGTAGATCCAGATCAGCTGGCATATCTTTGCCATCTGATCTGGATCAGATTCTTATAATGTCAGAAATTAGTTACTGGATCTAAAGTTGAACAGTGCAGATCCTGATCAGATGGCACAGATTTGCCAGCTGATCTGGATATACACTGTTTGCCCATCGGATAAAAGAGTATATATGGAGGAAAGGGTAAAAACAAATGTCTGGTCATCTCAAATAAATATCCTTTGGTTTGAACAAAACTTAAAGCTATGTTACCACGCTATTTACAAAGCACATCAATCAACATAAAATACACATGTACATAACTGAAATATAGGCTACACCCTTATTTTAGTGTTTCAAAAATTCTTTCATTTATACTCCATATATACACCTTTTTTAAGCATGTGCGACCAGTGTAGATCCAGATCAGCCTGCACATCCATGCCCTCTGATCGGGATCTGTACTGTTTGTTTTTTGGTCATAATTAACCTAATAAATAAAAAGGCGAACAGTGCAGATCCAGATCAAATGGCACAGATGTGCCGGCTGATCTGGATCTTCTCTGTTCCCCAATGCCATAAATTTAAAGGTGTGTACATAGAGGAAAGGGTTAATATAGGTTATACATAATATTCATTTGGGGCGCGTCACAGGAAAAGGTACCTTCGGACAGTTGACGTCAATCCTTGAAAAGCACTTGTTAGTGGTGAAAAAATTATAGATAGTTTTAAGTTTTTTTCTAAATATAGTAACAACTAAAATAACACAAAATATGACCGAAGGTACCTTTTCCCGTGGCGTGCCCCATTTTTAAAATTGTGTTGGTCTAAAGTATTAAACACTGTTATTATATTTTGTGCTGGTTTAAATTTCACTCATTTCCAGCTAGGCAGTAAGTGTACAATCAAACCTCAGCTTATATTAACAACCATATGCTTTTTTCTAGCAAAATTGTCATACAAGTCATATGAGCGAAAATTAGGCCACATGAAAATAAAAGATACCGCAGTTCTTCTACAAATTGTACATCAATACACAATACACCGGTGCTAAGCAGTGAATTTCTTTAATTCTATCACATTTAGTCACAACCACCGACAATTGTTTATATCACAGACATTTTCTGATCATTTAAGTAAAGAAAAAATATTCATCGAAGATCTTTGCTGTCATGTAAAAATTATACAGATCATATCTTCAACGTGTTTTCAACAAAAGTAAATCTATCTTAACTTGGTGAATTTATACTCAGATAATTTATATGAGAGGTATTAAAAGATTTCAATAATTTACTTCGTGGATACACTTTTTCTTGCATACCAGATCAGATCATCCGGTATTTTTACCCATGTAGGAAATTTCGATCCTACACCCCCATGTAGAATAAGTCACCCACCATATATGACATCACAACATCTTACGCAGTTACGAATAAACAATGGAATGTCTCGTATATCCCTCTGCTGATATAAAAAAGTAGTGCAAAGAATATTTTACAGGAAAATACCCCGAAATGCGCAAAATGAATACGGTATGCAAGAAAAAGTATCATCACTAATGTTTGGTAAAGATTGTGTGATGCAGCCCTCATGAAATATGCACTTTGGTCGTAACTCTGCAGAGCCTCGTTACCAACCTTGCGCATATTTCACTCGGGCCGGATCACACAATCTTTACCCATCACACGTGAACGATACTTAAAAAATCACATGGCCGAACAGTGTAAATTCAGATAATCAGATCTAGCAGAATAAGATCTGCACTGTTCGTCTTTTTGGTCAGAAATAGCCAAATAATTAAAAAAAGAACAGTACAGTGCACAGATGTGCCAGCTGATCTGGATCTACACTGTTCGCCTATGCCATAAACAATCGGTGACCAGTATAAATCCAGATCAGGCTGCATGGATGTGCATACTGATCTAGATCTACTCTGGTCCCCATTGGAATATCAGTGATATAAGGCATATCCAGGGAGAAACGGAATAAAGTCTGCAAAAGAACCATTTGCGATCTGCTTATAAACTTAAGTTCTAACACAAGAAATACACATTTATATGTAACAAAATAATTTGCATATCTAAATTCAATATTTAAATTTATGATTAATAAATAAAAATGCCAAAAATGCATAATATACAAAAATATACAGAACTAATACTCATTATTCTCAAAAAAAGAAACGCTAAAAATTAATGCAATTCTGTGAAAATTTTATATACATAAATGAACTGGAGATTCGAAATAAAACTTTTACTTTAACTCTTTATTTCATATATACCATTTTATTGTGTGGGAGAACAGTGTAGATCCAGATCATCTTGCACATTTTTGCCATCTGAGCTGGAGGTTATAAACCTGAGTTTGGAAACCAGTCTCAAATCTCAAGCATCTGATTGGCTGAAATGGCAACCAGTCGCCATTTCAGCCAATCAGATGCTTGAGATTTGAGACTGGTTTCCATGCTCAGTTTTATAACCTTGGGCACTGATCAGGATCAACACTGGTTGCTTGTACATGCATTAGGTTAATAATGACCAAAAAGCAAACAGTGTAGATCCAAGATCTGATATAACAGATTTAACAGATGTGCCAACTGATCTGGATCTACACTAATTGCCCACTTATTAAAAGGCATAATATATAGAGTAAAAGTTTTCAATAATGAGACATTTTGGAGAAATGCCAAAAAAACCCTACCAGGCATCTTGTTCAACATAACATTTTTGGTATAAAGCAACACAAAAACACAACACTTAGTACATATATACAATCATGTATAACAACCAGTAATTGACGTAAAAATAAAAAATTTATGTTTAATATCTAAAAAACACTGGCAACACCAATCTTACAAAAATACTTCAATCATGTACAATGGAATGTTAAACAGATAAAGTAAGAACTAAAAAAGCCGTGGTTAACTCCTTGAAGCCTTGCTCATAAATCTATTGGCCATTTTCATTTTTTGGGGTCAATTTTTCAATAATTCAATTTTGTTATAAACGAACATTGGAAACACGTTACAATTTTCAATGTCACTTACAAAAGATCAATTCTATTGATTTTCATAAATGTTAAAGTTAAATGACAATGAAGTACAGCAACAACATTATTTATTTGATTCTGTCTTTCACCCTTCACACCATATATACTCCTCTTATCACATGGGCTGCAAGTATAAATCCAGATCAGCCAGCACATCCATGTCTTATGATCCTGTTCTACACTGATCAAAGATTGGTCACAAATAACGAACAGAATCTAAACGCAAACAGGGTTGAAGGTTATAAAGCTGAGTTTGGAAACCAGTCTCAAATCTCAAGCATCTGATTGGCTGAAATGGCGACCAGTCGCCATTTCAGCCAATCAGATGCTTGAGACTTGAGACTGGTTTCCATGCTCAGCTTTATAACCTTGGGCACAGTTTAGATCCTGATCAGACAGGAAGAATGTGCCAGATCATCTGGATCTTAAATGTTCGCCCATGCAATAAAAGCCAAATCTATGAAGTAAGGGGTTAACAATGTTTAGTACAAAGTGCATGATAAAAATGGATCATACATTTAATAAAACAATAACTAAGATGTCAACAAAAAATACTGCAGACACATTTCTCATGTTGCATAACTGACTTACATGTAAGTTTTCATTACGCATCCACATTCAAATCCAATGTTTCAAACTTGCTGTCATCAGGCAGGGCTTTACAAGCATGATTTTGTAACAACGACAGTTTCCTGAAAACTTGACCGCAGTAATTACACGACATATCTTTCATGTGTAACTTTCTATGTGTATTGAGGGAACTGGACTGTGTAAAGCTTTTGTTGCATATGTTACAGACATACGGCCGATGCCCACTATGTGTGCGAATGTGATACACAAGATGATGTCGTTCTTTGAAGCGTTTCGGACACATATTGCAGGGGTATGGACGATCAACATTATCGAGATTCAGGTAGTTTTCCAGCTCGGCTTTACGCTCCTTGAGGCTTTTCTCGCCAGCAAGTTTCTTGTTTTGATTAAACAGTTTCAATTTCGGTTTGTTGCTTGGCAACCTTCCACTCAGTGATGTAACGTTTTCTACTTTGACCATACTAAGGTCACCTTCTGTATAACCTTGAGACTCTTTCATTTGATTCTTGCCTTGACCTTTGACCTTTTGATCAAACCTTTGTTCAGCTGTAAAATTATAAATAAACTTAAGAAATTATCATGTATAATTAAACCAAATAATACAGCACATTTTCATTCGAAACTATTTAAAACGAGAATACACTGCAATGCAAAAACAGGTTTTCTTCAGAAATTTTAAGCTAAAAAGGGGCATAACTATGGCAAAATAGAGTCAAGAGTCCTGATAATTGCTACTCTGGCTAGAACTATGTTATAATAAGTTTCAAAGCTCTATCTAAAATAGTTACTGAAAAAAATATTCAAGTAATCTAAGACAGGCCAAACATAAGCTGAAAAAAAAATTGTATAGTAAAACCCCTCATTACGGAAACTCGTGATTACGGCCACCCCGGTAATACAGGTGATTTTTTGAAGAACAGACATTTTCTCTTCTTTTTTATTTAAACCCACAATTAAGGACAAACCCCTTTTAAGGACACTTTCCTTCAGTCCCTTAGATGTCCGTAATAGAGGGTTTTCGCTGTAGTATACTGCCTACCTTCCACGGGTTCATCAACCTGTCCCGCTATTATCTCATCAGCAAACGGCTCCGAGCCCTCACTTCCCCTGTTGAATTCTTCTCCACTCTCCGCTGTGGTCACATCACTTTGATTGTCATCGTGTTCCTCAGTTCCAAATGTTTCCATATCGTCAGTGACCACTAAGTTTGATTCTGCATTCAGAATCATCGTGTTCAATGGTATGTTTTCATTTTGGACGCCTTTTATTTTCAATGTTGATGAAGGGAATCCGGAATGTAATGAAGATGGCGCCGAAAATGATAAGGGAATGCTTTCTGCTAGCTTTGCTTGTGAGATGCCTGGGCTGGTAACACTGTTTGTGGAACGGTTAGAAGAAAGTTTTGGCTTCGGGAAAGTATTCTTGATGGAATGTTTCAAATTGGGTGGAATGTTGTTGACGGAATGGCTTGTTACTACTGCTCCTTGTGGAATAATGTTGTTGGTAGATCTTGGGTTGACTTTTGTCATGGAAACAGGGTAGGGATTAGATCTAGCGGAGTTGTTTGGTGGGACCACTTTGGAACGACGTGATGTCCAACTCTTGCGAGGTTGTGAGTCTTGGAACTCTTTCGTCTGCTTCTGAATCTGTTTTCCTGTAAAATTAGTCACATTCCTTATAACATGAATAGATCTTAAAATTTTATTAAATTCTATTAACATTCAACCACAAAAACTAAAAAACGCAAAACATCTTGCTAAATGCCCACATGAGTCATATGATATTGACAACAGTGTGGTGCCGGCTGATCTGAATCTACACTGTTCACCCACACCATAAAGTTGTATATTTGGAGGAAAGAGTTTTCTCCATAAAATACGCAATTGTATGCATGTGCGGCAAGTGTAGGTCCAGATCAGCCAGCACATCTGTGCCATCTGATTAGAATCTGCACTGGTCGCTATTATGTCATAAATAGCCTAATAAATAAAGAAGCAAACAGTGCAAATCCTGATCACATGGCACAGATAATCTGGATCAACCCTGTTTACCCATGCGATAAAGGTGTATCTATGGAGTCAAGCGTTTTTCTTGAAGATGAAATGCAAACAGCTTAGTATCTGTGCCCAAGGTTATAAAGCTGAGCATGGAAACCAGTCTCAAATCTCAAGCATCTGATTGGCTGAAATGGCGACCAGTCGCCATTTCAGCCAATCAGATGCTTGAGATTTGAGACTGGTTTCCATGCTCAGCTTTATAACCTTGGCACCAGATCTGACGTCATGGATTTACAGGCTGATCCTAGTCTACACAGGTAATGGCTAAAAGGGAGACTTCAGAGAAATTGTTCTCCAATTATCCAGAACTTTTCCCTCTGCTTAACCAAGGGAGATGTTTTCCTCTGGTCACACGATCTACCGGAATCTACTAAAATTACCAGAATCCATGGAATCCACTCTGATTTAATGGAATCCACCTTAAAAAAATGATATTCAGGGCTATATTTTTTAAAATTTATTGATGAGTCGTGATGTCAGAGCATATTAAAGCAAAATGCATCTACATTTGACAGCACCATTTCCGTGGATTCCGGTAATTTTGGTGGATTCTGGTAAGTCTTGTGACCGTTTTTCCTCTATTTACTTCACACAGAAATTTTAATTCAAAATCCTAGTTTACTTCTCCTTAACATTGGAAAAACTCCCATTGTTGACAACTGAAGTACACTGGTTGCATAGGCCAATTAGTCATGGTGGATCACATATGTGTAGTGGGTCAAATCTGGGGTTTATATGACCCAGGAGATGAATCTTTGACTTTTGAAATTTTCCAAAAACCTCATTTAGACCCTTACAATTTTAGGGGAAGGGTCATTTTTCTTTAAATTATGGGAGTTTTGGCAACTTATCAGCTGAACAGGTTCGGCAAAATGCCGGCAAATTTGAGTATTTTCCATGCCAGTGGTATTTACCGGCAAATACTGGCAATTACTGGTCAATTGAATTTACCAGCCTGAAATTTATAGAATATAACCTATTATCAGCATTCATATAGATAATTTCAAGTGCACCCATCAATTGCCATTATATTTATACTTAAGTTTAACATTTTTATCACTTTATCCATAATAAATAAATATTTAAGTACTGAAAAAAGTGGTCATTTGAATTGACCACCCATGGAATTTAAACAATACAATGTGTCCCTTATAGCCAGCATGTGTACAGCATCAAAGTTCAATTATTGACAATAATTTTAGAGGGTTAATTTTAATCATAATCAAGTAATGTACACAACTTACAATAAATATACATGAAAAAAAAGTTGTCGCCCTGCGCCGAAAACCAGGTTTTCATTTAATACTTATACTTTTGTAAAGAAAATATCTGATATGAAGAAACTGAACTTCTATTTTTAGCAACAGTGACCTTGATCTTGATCACAGACTTCTGAGTAGAAATCCGAGTTGCGTCTTGGTATCAGCTACCCAAAGAAAGTTTGGTGTCAATAGATCACAGCTAACCCAAGTAATAAGGAGAAACCTAAATTTCTATTTTAAGCAAAAATGACATAGACCTTTATCACAGACACCTGGGTATCAATCCTAAGTAGTGTCTTGATATAAGCTACCCACAAACCAAGTTTGGTGTCAATAGGCCAAAGAAAACTCAAGCTATTGAGCAGAAACTGAATTTCTATTTTTAGCTACAGTGACCTTGAGCTTTATCACAGGCACCTGGGTAGCAATCTCAAGCTGCATCTTGATATTAGATACCAACACTAAGTTTGGCGTAAATATACCAAAGCAAACTCAAGTTATTGGGGGAAAATGAATTTCTATTTTTAGCAACAGTGACCTTGACCTTGATCACAGATACCTGTTGCAATCCCAAGCTGTCTTTTGATATCAGCTACTCATATACTAAGTTTGGCACCCAGAGGTAAAAGCAAACTCGAGTCATTGAGGGAAAGCTGAATTTCTATATTTAGCAAATGACCTTGACCTTTATCACAGACACCTGGGTAGCAATCTCAAGCTGCCTGTTGATATAAGCTACCCACAAACCAAGCTAAGCGTCAACAGGCAATTTGGCATCAACAGATAACATTCACAAAATACTTAACAAAAAAACTAAATCAAAAAGGGGCATAAATTTTGGAAAACACAGTCAGGGGTTATGAAACTTGACCTGATAATAGGTACTGTGATGTGAAACAATTATGCAAAGTTTCAAAGCTACACATGTATACCCACTGGCGCTTGACCAGCCGCCCCACCCCCTGCCAACCCTTTCTAATACACCCTTGTTTTTTTTTGGTAAAAATTACTAATATTATTCCATTCTATCAAAATATGCGAAAATACACCGTCAAAATCGTATTTGAAAAAAAAAATTTTTCTATGTATATATAATTGAATAATGGTCAGGAACGGCTTTAGACACCACCCCTGTTCGAAAGGCTGTTTTTCCTACAATACGGCGGGTTCCAGCCTGACAGCTGTTTGGTTCAACGCAAAAGTGTCTGATCTAACAGTAAATGTCAAAAAGTTTCACCAAAAGCTCAAAATACGAGCAATATTCAACAGAAAACGACCTCCGAAATGCGGCTGATTTTTTCATCGATTCTTCTCACCCATCCGACTTCCGGAATCCCCGACGCTTTTGTTAGGAGCGTTCTGATTGGTCGAAAATTTTGACAGTATTTCTAGCGCTAAATTCAAAACACGAAAACGTAAACAGACGGTTTTTCATTTATTCGGTGAATTTGAAGAATTTCTCGACGAAATCATGAATGAAACAAGGCAAACAATACCCCAAGCTTCAAATATAGTGCAATGGTATACATTGTTTATATATATTTTATGGAAAAAAAATCAATTTATAAGCTGTCATACCACTAGACTCTACAGCACTATATCTCTATATGTAACAGCATTTTGCATTAAAATAACGGTAATTCTATGCTTAAACGACTGGGAAACATTTGATAAGTCATCTTGGCCATTAGTGCAGCCCCATATGGCCCAAATACCTCATTGTTGACCCAAGTGTAGACCCTGATGTAGACCCCTAAAGGCTAAAATTACTGGGCAACATGTGTGACATCTTGTAAATAAGTGTTTACCCTTATGTGCCAAAACAACTAATTGAAGACCCAAGTGTAGACCCTGGTTTGTGACATCTTGTCCATAATTGTAGACCCATATGGCCCAAATACCTTATTATAGACTTAAATTTTGACCTGATTTAAGATTAAGACCCCAGAATTAGCCATGTTACCTTTTAAAGGAACCTGTGGTACCATTATATTTCGCAATGGTTTAATTTTTTCGCATACTTCAAAGTAGGGCGAGTGGGCAAAACAAACTATAGCGAAACCAAACCATTGAATATCTGGTCATTAATATATTACATGTGCCAGAATTTAAGCCCTTATGAAAATGTCACTTATGTCATTTCCAGGAAATTTGATGTGAAATTAAATGATAGAAAAGTATTGTAAGTTAGTGCCAATCTTGTTCTTTTTGCCTCTAAGAACTGCAGAAGACCTCAGGGCCCAAGATCATAAAACTAAATCATGAGATCAGTCTCAAATCTCAAGAATGTGAATGGCTGTTCAAGATGGCAACTGGTCACCATTTCAGCCAATCAGATTTGAGATAAATTGAGACTGACCTCCAAACTTAGTTTAATGATCTTGGGCCCAGGACTTGCATATCAGAACACAGGTTCAATCCTTTGTTATTGTCACCTGTCACAAAGTTTGGGCCCACCTAAGCTTAGTTTTACATATTTAAGCTCTATGCTTAAGCATCTTGGATAAAAAAAATTGATCTGTGCCCAAGGTTATAAAGCTGAGCATGGAAACCAGTATCAAATCTCAAGCATCTGATTGGCTGAAATGTAGACCAGTTGCCATTTCAGCCAATCAGATGCTTGAGATTTGAGACTGGTTTCAGATCTCAGCTTTATAACCTTCAGGCCTGGACACAATTGCTTAGAATCTGGACTTTGCAATGCCTTTTAGTTTCTTTTTTGAGTAAATCAAATTATCAAGTTCAATATTAAATGATTATATATCAAAATACTTTTCAATATGAGTGATAGAAATCACAGTAGAGGTTTCAAACAAAACTATGCTACCATCTTCATAATTTGAAGTATAAGAGTTTATTCTTGTACTGTGCCTAGGAAACACTTTGTTGATGAAAAGCAATGGTGTAGCTTAGGTGGTTGACTTTGCAAACTGCTTATTTCCCCTACTTAATATTAATGTATTTTTTTGTATTTTGTAGGCTTCAGCAAACATTTATTCAAGTCCCTGGCACAGTTAGTGTCTCTTTTACTGACATCTACACCAGATATAAGATTTTTGCTGGCGATTCTAGTCCTGAAAATTTGCTTTCGAAGAGGCAAGTGGGCCAAATTGTTTCTAAACTGTTTGATAAAGTACATGCTGATAAAAACAAATCTCAGTACAAGGGTCTGCGACTGAACTTCTTTGAAGACCAAGCCTGCGATGACAGTATGTTGAAAAGTGTGGCACATGACAATGGATTCTTTCAAATGAACAGTAGCAATACCTATGGGTTATTAACAGGTTACACAGTAAATGGAAATGAACTGATGAAAATTATAACCATTATGCCTGACAGTTCATTTACAGTTTCAATGGGATGCAAAAAAATTGACTTGAATGTTCTTGGTTTAAACTTAATGAAAGCAAACACAAAGTTTAAAGTCCAAACATTGTTTAATACAGTAAAACAATCAACAGTGTGCTGTGGTAAGCAGGTACAATCAAAACATGATACCACTAAATATACATTGGTTCAAGAATGGACCAAAAAAGGGGATGAGAATAGTTTGAAATTGAGAATAACAGCCAGTAAGTGTAGTGGAATTTTACCATTCACCAGTATTTCTGAAACATGTATAAAATGCCAGGAACAGTCAATTCCTTCCATACATGTGGATGAACCAGATCCTGCTGTTAATGTTGACCGAGAGAATTTAATAAGGTCACTTTTTCCTGGTGCTGATGAAATTATGATTAAAATGTTAAAAAACCAGTCTGACATATGTAACGAGCAAAATAAAGATTCTAGGAGTAGGCGGTGGGATAGAGATCTCATTCAGATTGCCCTTACACTTTGGGTCCGTAGTCCACAAGGGTATTCATCCCTGAGAAATAGCGGATTAATGATTCTTCCGTCAGAAAGTCTCCTGCAAAGATATAAAAATTGTTTTAATCAATATCCAGGCTTAAATGACCAAATGCTAGAATGGATGCTAAATGAATCTATTAAATTTAACAGTGATAAACATGGAGGGTTAATTTTGGATGAAATGTCTATACAAGAAGACTTAAAAATGTCATTTTATAATGGTAAAACCACTTTGGATGGAATTGTAAATCTTGGTTGTTTAGCATCAAATATGAACAAAATGAACACACATAACACTGATTTTAAAGTTGCATCTCATGTTCTGCAACTTCTTTTCCTATCTTACGACGGTTTTAGGTTCCCATTTGCTTATTTCCCAACAATTACTGCTAACACTCCTGAGTTATATATAACTGTTTGGGATGCTGTGGCAAAACTAAATGAATATGGATTTTCTGTTGACTATGTATGTTTTGATGGTGCTACTAATAATAGATCATTCCAAATGATGCATTTTGAAAATAACAATGAGGCTAAAGATAAGAATTTTACAACAGCCAATCCATATAAACCATCTGAACAGGTAACTCTGCTTATGGACTACTCCCATAACATCAAAAAGTTAAGGAATAGTATACATTCTAGTGGTGATAATGAAATTTGTAAGAGAAAACTGAAGCTTGGTGACAATTACATTGTCTGGGACCACTGGATTGGAGCTTACAATTGGGACAAAACACACAATCCCATCAGAGTACATCAAAAATTGACCAATGAACATGTTTTTGTTAATAAAACATCAAAAATGAGAAATCATTTAGCTGAAGAAGTGCTAGATAAAAACATGCTTAATCTCATGGTAAAATACCAGGAGTCTTTAACAAATGGTACCTACCTGGATAAAACTATTGAGCTGCTATCCCATACAAGCAAAGTAATAGACTTGTTCAGGGATCGGCGTGCAGTGGCTGATCTGTCCGACCCAAGACTACAAGCTCTGTCCGACTTTGAAATATGGCTGGATTCATGGAAAACTGAAATAGATAGCAATGAAACTCTTTCAGCTTCAAATAGAAATAAAATGTTCATTACCAGGGAATGTTACAGTGACATTATAAGTATGATTAGGGGCTTTTTAGAGATTTGTAAGAAAAGAATAAACATACAAAAAAGAAGTGTAGTACCAGCTGGTATTAACAGTGATGTTATTGAGAATTTCTTTTGCCAACAAAGAACAATTTGTCATGGTTCAAACAGCAATCCGTCCATTCATCAGTATAAATTTGCCATCAATTCCACAATTTTGGGGCAAAATGCAGTTTCTAAAAAATGTAATGCAACTTTCACAAAAAGAAAGTCTGCTGATCCATACATTTTCTCAGTGCCCCAGCCACTACATAAGAAGAAATGTATCAGATTTTAAATATGTTCTGCAAACCTATAAATTGCTTAATTTATGCAATGGACTTGTCTTTCTGTATGTTTTTGTCATTCTATTAATATTTATCCATTCTCTATAGATACAACTTTTAATGCATCAGTCACCAGTGTAAATTCTGATCAGCTGGCATATATGTGCTGTCTGATCAAGATCTACACTGCTCACTTTAACATTTATTTCTTCTGGACTGAAGTGTACAATAAAGATCCTGATCAGATGGCATGATCTGGATCTACAGCCCGTATAATAAAAGGAATATCCACCGACAGCATGTATTTGGTAACTTCAACTATTAAAGCTTTTCATCATATTTACACTGTTATGGCATGGGTGAACAGTGTCGATTCAGATCAGCCAGCTCATCTGTGTCATCTGATCAGGATCAGCACTGTTGGCTTTTTTTATTTATTATGTTATTTCTGACCAATGCAGATCCTGATAGGAAAACTCATCTGGGTCTACACTAGTGGTAAATGCTTAGTACTTAAATGGATCAGAACATTCATTTACACTCAAAATTTGAATAGTTATGTAAGCTTTTATATACTTCTAACTACTTAATTATATCAAAAACTATATTTAGTATGAAGTTATTTTGGTAAAATTTACAGCACAGTATTAAAAATATAGAACATTGAATGTTTATAATCATGTTTGAGGAATTGATTGCACAGAATATTTTAATATTCCTTATTTTATAAATGAACATGATGTAGAATTAGCATTTTGTGTAGAGTAAATGTGCTTTAGCTGCTTATATTTAACTTTTTACAAGTTGTTCACATATGTCATTATGTGGAACATATATTTAATCATGTAGACCTCCTTTTTCTATTTAATATGAATAAATTATGTCTCAATTGCATGAACAATAAGTCAAGATAAAAACACATTACACTTTCTCTATACATTACACTGTACTTGAAAAATGAAACATTAAATAAATGAAAACTTAAATGTATTTCTGTCTCTTTTTTGGTTTAAGTCTAAAAAGACTGAAACATTATAAAATTAATGAAAAGAAATTTACCAGCATGGATGTGATCTTTGATTTGTAGAGTGGTTGTGGTAGCCTTGTAGTCAGCAACGCCATGTGACTGGTTGTGGTTGCCTTGTAGTCAGCAATCTCATTTGACTGGTTGTGGTAGCCTTGTAGTCAGCAATCCCATGTGACTGGTTGTGGTAGCCTTGTAGTCAGCGATCCCATACAACTGGTTGTGGTAGCCTTGCAGTCAGCAATCCCATGTGACTGGTTGTGGAAGCCTTGTAGTCAGCAATTGGTTTGTCAAGAAAGATTTCCCATTCTTTTATCTTGGGACCATACACCGCAGAACATGGAATGGTATTAATCTGAAAATACCGCATTGAAGGTTCCATTTTCACCGCCATATGCATACCATCGTTTGGGATGGATCAAAATTGTACAGTTTATTGGTGTAAATATTGAGTTGCGCTCAACCCTCGGCGTAGGTAGTAAAAAGCATTTCCATTGCTGCCCATGAACAGGCTTAATCAAACCGAGCCGGCAATATTTTCATATTTGTCGTGATCGAGGGTCTTCAAACTTCAAAGTTCCCTTTTCATCTATTTAATGTATTCAGTCACTTATTTCACAATTATTACAAAACCATGGAGTAGCTTCACTTTGAAAAGTTTCCCATTCTTCATCATCGATAAGTTCTGCACACATGCGATGAAACCAACCTTGACAACTGTCGCAAGAAATCATTTCTTCTCCCTCTACATATTCTTCGCTGCAAACTTTACAAATATACTTTATTTTCCTTGCTTTTCCTTTCCCTTTTCCCTTGCCTTTCAGTTCTTGTACAGGTTTAGGATGAACCCTTTTTACAGAGATTCCCGAAGTTGAAGGCTGATCGGTATCACACAAAAGCTCAGGTTTTGGAACAGCTTGACATGTTAAAATCTTTCTTGACAAACCAATAGCAATTTCCTCCTTCTTTACATTAGAAGACATTTGTAGTTCATATGCTTTACATAAAACAAGCAGGTGGCTTTTTAAGAAGTTCTTACTGGATAAAAACAATTCATTTGATTGACAGTTCAATTTCAAAGTCATGTGTGAAGTTTCTTTGTTTGCTGATGTGTCTGCATAAATGTCCTTTATGGTCACTGGTATTTCAGATTTTTGTTTATCTTTTTTCTTCTGAATTTCTTGTCTGTGCGCTTTTTTCTTCATTACACTCAGTTTGTCTTTTGTATCTTTAAGAAACTGTTTTTGGCACACCATCATGAATTTTAATGTTATTTCACAAAATATTTCATGTACAAGTTCTGGCTCACTTGAGTCTTGGAAGATTTCACAAAAAAGCATATTTAAATCTTCATCCTTTTCAACCTCCGAGTTCAACACAGCAAAAAGTTCCTCCTTTTCACTCTCTAAGTTTTGTTTGCATTGTCAGACTTTTTTGTACCTTGTTATTTAAGTGCAGGAAAAATTGAAAAGTTTGATCAGTCACATAGGTAAGTGCTTTTTGAACATTCTGTTTTCTTTCAATTTCTTCTAATGTTTTGTCTGTTTCAGTGTCTATCATGTCAGCATCTGCTATCATTGACCTTAGCAGCTCCTGCTTCTTTAAAGCTAATTTGACTTTATTTTGAGCCTGTTTTTCAGGATTACCTAAATTTGATGTAAGAATGTTAATATGGTGTTGTTTCACCTTCGCCACACACATTCCTGCTACGTAGCGAACTTTTGCCTTTCCTGCATCAGACATTGAAGCGGGTTCACTTTGAGGTGTTGCCTGAATCTGAACCTGTCGGGCTAAATTTTCAGTGTTTTTCTTCAAAATGTACATAACAAACTTTGTTGAGATATGAACATGATCGTCCGTTACAACTGTTGGTGAGAATAACTTTTTCACTTTTGCTAAATACTCTTCACTTGTAACATAAAGATGATGGCGGGATAGAATTGTGGTCCATTGCTTAGGTGTTGTTTTGACTTCGGTAGATGGTATTTCTTCAACAAGTAAGCCCTCTATTCTCTGATGTTCACTACTGACAAATGTTTGTAGTTTTTCTACATTTAACATTGATAAGATACCATTAATTTTTTCTTGTTTTACAGTAACTGGTTTAACTATAACACAGTCTGTCAGCATCTCTTTCACATCTATAAAATCAGGAACCCCAGCGAAATCAATCTGTTCAATATTTTCAATATCTGCAGTATCAATGTCTGAATCGTCCGATTCAAACTGAATCTCTTCACACATCTCAACATTCTTAATAATGGCATTCCTGCAACATCTGTTCCAGCTTGAAAAATTATTAAGAATATGAAAGTTTAATAGATATTAACATTATTATTAAACTTTCATCCTTGAAAAAAATGGCAAATTATGAAATGAATTGTTTTTTGTTCTTTTTTAAATATTTGATTGGGAAAATGAATATGCATTATGTTTCTTTACAGTTGGGCAGGACTTTATGATGGCAGATATGACAGCCTCACTCTGAGAGATCTTGTTCTAAACGATGACAAATACAATCAAGTAAGAGAAAGAGTACGGAATGTTGATGTAATTGTGATAGATGAAGTTTCCATGCTGTCTGCAAGAGATTTCGACCAACTTGACCTTGTGTGTAGAACTGCTAGAGGGAATGACATTGTTTTCGGCGGTGTACAATTGTTACTTTCCGGAGACTTCTATCAACTGCCACCTGTTGGAAACAGCTTGTATGGAGATCCAGGTTTATTCTGTTTCGAAAGTGATGTATTTTCAAAGGCTGTTACTCACCGTTTTAATCTGACACAAGTTGTTCGACAGGAAGAACCAATTTTGATAAGAGCTGTTCGCGAAACTGCTTTAGGTGGTGTTTCTCCAACTGTGGATGAATTTTTAAAAAGTTAGAAAAAGAACCAGCACCGGCAACAAATATGGTCCACTTGTTTGCGTTAAATGTCGATGCCGCAATTTTTAATAATTCTTGCCTGTCGAAGTTGGAAACACCAAGTAAAGTGTACAAAGCACAAACAAATAGTGGATCGAACAAGTTTTTGAAAAGAATTCTTGCTCCGCATTATTTAAATCTCAAAATTGAATGTGAAGTTTTATTACTAGTGAATTTAGGGGGAAAACTTGTCAATGGGCTTCGTGGCAAAGTAACACAGTTGGAAGATGATGTTGTTCATGTTTACTTTCCAGATATTAAACAGACTCATGCAATTGAGAGGCATTTATTTACAGTATATAGTCCCACTACGAGATCAAATTTGGCAGAAAGAAAGCAATTTCCTCTAATTCTTGCATATGGTTTGACAATTCATAAGGCACAAGGAATGACATTAGAAAGTGTGCATGTTCACTGTGGAGGAATTTTTCAGGCTGGGCAGCTTTCAGTGGCCATTGGAAGGGTGACATCTATAGCTGGCTTGACCCTTACTAGTTACAGAAAAGGGCTATGTTTCCAACCCAAACCAGTTGTAACATCATTCTATGGAAAGCCGTTTTTGACTGTTGAGGATGATGTGTCATGTTGCATACTGGAAAAAGTATCCTTTTTATTGTTACTCTTGCATGGAAACATTGTATAATAAAAATCACTATCCTACTTGGTACAGGTTCTTGGGACTTACCCTTATGCAGAAGTTCCCAATCTTATTATAGTTGTTTAACAGGCCTAACAAAAAAAATCAAAATATTTCTGGTATAGACAGAGCTTGATTTTGTGGAATAGCAATTTAAAACATGAAACTTTTAAATATTGGTATAAATGTAGACCTCAGTCAGACTGAGTGGGATGCAAACGTTCAAGAATGGGTCTTTTGTGTATGCAGTTTTAAGGAATTTCCTGGCAATGATTTCATATCAAAATAAAATATTGCTGCCCTAAAAAGAATAGGGCCATTTCAGAATGGGGGGAGGGGAGTGGGGTATTTTCGGTTGTCAAGGAAATCTTTTGATAACATAATGCCTTCCATATGTGTCTGTCGGGGGGGGGGTGTTCTGTCCAGGAGGAGCACTTTTTATGGCTGTCTAGGGGGGTGGGATGGTATTTATGAACAGAAATTTATGCCTTCCTTGGGGGGGGGGTACAGATATTTAATAAATAAATAAAGGTTAAGATCGTTTTCTATTAATTTCTGTACCGACGCGATTTTGTACCTGTGAACTGTTGTGGCACCGAGTTCAAAATACTGCAACGTTGCCATTCCTGTGGTGCAGAGTAACGCTATTTTCCGCCTTGTTTTCAGCTCTTGCACTATTGCCTTCATTAAAAAAGTCTTCCCTGTTCCTGCCTGTCCAATAATGAGAGCATTATGCCCTCTTACAGCGGCTGTAAACGCTTCTTGTTGTTCAGCGTTCATTGTTTACTTTTTTGACTTTGTCCGGGAAATATTTTGCACGCGAACCGTTCGACCAATCAGAACGCTCCTAACAAAAGCGTCGGGGATTACCGGAAGTCGGATGGGTGAGAAGAATCGATGAAAAAATCAGCCGCATTTCGGAGGTCGTTTTCTGTTGAATATTGCTCGTATTTTGAGCTTTTGGTGAAACTTTTTGACATTTACTGTTAGATCAGACACTGTTGCGTTGAACCAAACAGCTGTCAGGCTGGAACCCGCCGTATTGTAGGAAAAACAGCCTCTCGAACAGGGGTGGTGTCTAAAGCCGTTCCTGACCATTATTCAATTATATATACATAGAAAAATTTTTTTTTTCAAATACGATTTTGACGGTGTATTTTCGCATATTTTGATAGAATAGAATAATATTAGTAATTTTTACCAAAAAAACCAAGGGTGTATTAGAAAGGGTTGGCAGGGGGTGGGGCGGCTGGTCAAGCGCCAGTGATCACAGGCTTCTCACTGCTCAGGGTATAAGTCCTCCTGAAGTCAGAATCTTTTGTTACAAGAGCTATCAGCTTTAGGTAATTCTTCCTTGGTCTATTATGCTGGAGGAATCTTGATTATTCTTTAACCAGAATAACCTGGAATTCCACACCAAGATTTTCACTTGTAGGGGGCAGGGCAGTTCCAATGTTATTAATCTTAGTATGGAAACCAAGCTCAGACCTCAGGTTGCGCACTGGTTAATTTTGAGATTTTACCTGTCAGATTGCTGAGATCTGAGACTAGTCTTCCATGCTTAGTTTTATATCTAAAAGCAATTAAATCAATGGGATGGTAATTCCTCATCAGCTTAGCTTAGGTGGGACCATACACTTTTGTACATCTTCCAAACAATTTGGAAAAAAACTGTTGTTTTATCATTTAATCCCCTTTTTAGTGCTTAGCACAGATACATTTGTCACATTTATGACCAGTGTAGACCCTAGTCATCCTTTATATTTGTAGAGTCTTATCAGTTTACACTAATCAATATTCAGTTAAAAACTTTCAGTAAAATGCAACTATGAACAATAATTAATTAATTATTTAAATTGTACTTGGTTTGGACTGATAATTCAATTTGTATTGAATTGCACCAGTTGTTTTCATTTGCATTTGCATTCTACTTATTAGAATTAGAAATGTGCAGAATGATTTAAAATTTAAGGCATTAGACGAAACATTCTAGGATGTAATACTCATTGAAATAGTTTGATTCATATTTTATAATTGCACCTCTTTTCTCAATAATTAATAGCCTTCCTAAATGTATCTCAGACTTTTTCTATTAATTATCTTAAAAGTTAAGGTCATTTTTCATTGAACTAAAGTCATAAGCCTGATTTCATAAAAAAATCAAATTTTTTCAAAGTGTAAATCCTGATGAGCTGGCACACCTGTGAATTTTTATTGTATACATTTTCTTTCCTTAAACCATCATTTTAAACAATCTGTAAACCATCAGATGTAGTTTTACTAAAATTTAAAAAAATAATCTATTGTCCAAGGAAGCTTTAATTAAACCAAACTTTTTGTGCAAGTTGATATAATAATATTATAGCAAATAACTATAGGTGCCCTTTCCAATTGTTATTTCTTTATCTCTGCAGATACCTGATAAGTATCATATACACAGGTGCAGTATGGTCCTTATCAGTGCCCTGCTGTGTTTATTTGTCACAGCAAGTATCCAAATACTGGTAATTCACCTGAGTGGTGTCAACAGAATTTTGAAAATGTACTGACAGATTTAATTCACAAACTATTTTCTTTCTATTAGAAGATTATGCTCATAAGACTTTAGTGTGAAATTCAATAAAAAAATCTACACTATAAGAAAAGTTAATTTAAACATTTATATCACTGAGAATTTGTTGTTAAATGTACCAATTTCTATAACAGCTTCATATGTTTTATCTATTCAAACTGGGAATCAAGCAATAAACACATTTGTAAATCTGCTATTGCAATGTTCATTGTATTTCTCCCAACAATATAGAGTGTTTGAATGGGCTATTTTTAATGAAACAACAGTTACTGCCATTTTTTTAAGTCTAGATAATTATTACATTAATGCATCTTAGTTTTTTTAAATATGGCCCTATACAGGAATTTATGAACAGTGTTTTTTTTTCACTTTTGGGGGAAGGGGGTCAAAGCCCTATGGAGGGGGGAAATTGTGACGCCAACAAAGGAAAGGGGGAATATTTGGAATATACTTGCAGCCTGTCAAACACAACAAAACTGATTTTTTGATTCAAAGAAAGTCAGTGATCTAGTTATAATTGAGTACGAAGTTTAATAATCAATCATTGGTTTGCTGTTCTTTAAGAGGATCACAAGGGAGATCACTGTATCAGAGCAAAAACAGTGTTGGATGTAATTATGACAGTGTTGTTTTGGTTTTAAATAAGCTTTTGATTATTCTCCCACTAAGTTATTCAAGAAAAAGACTCCTGTACCTGCAGCCTAAACCTTATGCTCATATCAAATACGGTTACAAATAACATTAGAAGTGTGGTTTCCGTAAGTGCTTATTCATACCAAAAAATACACCGATATCTTTTTATGATTATACTGTAGTTCTATATAGGGCCCTCATCTCACGATGGTAGAGACCAAATCTTGACCCCATTCCCCTCCCCATTTATTTTTTTCCTTATTTCTAAAACAATATCAAATTATGAGTATTTTTGTTGGTAGAATATTAATAAAGAATTATTATAAATAAATTTAACATTCATTTTCATTAAAGCAATATGTGTAGATTGTACAATGTTATTGTAAATGCTTTGATTATATAATCCACGACTGATAAAAAAGGGTTGTTCAATTATTTCCATTGATCAATTATGATTTTGGACCGTTTAAGAAACCCTAGTTATAAGACCTTTTGGGTTTCAATAAAAGGGGCTATTTCATGACTGTCTACTTATTCATAACCAGTTATACTGAACTAGTGTGATTGGATCAAGATTTATAAAGATTGAGTAAAGGCTTTCCAAGTTAGTGGATAGTGCTTATATGATCAAACTTCAGAAAATAAATGCCATAACTCAAAAGTCCCAGAAGCAATTTGGCTGACTATTGAACTTGGACTGGGTATCAATGCCAAAAACTATATGACCAAGTTTGTTGAAGATGACACAAGTACTAAAGATTACGGTACTTAAGTTAAGGAGCAGACAACTTTGGCTTTCCTCTGTTCCTAACATATGTTAACGTAATTAGTAAGATTTTTATTCAGATGAGCACATAAACAGAACCTACTTATTTAATTTTTGTACTGGTTTAATGATAGTCAGACAGACAGCTGTTTTTAAGAACCAGCTTTGTTTTCAGTTTACAATGATTTCACAATATAAAACCAACATGTTTCAATTTAGATGATATTTAATTACATAGCTGAATAACTGTTATCACAAACATGTATTATACATGTAATATAAATACAAGTAGCTTTTTCTTCACTAGAAATTAAAGTGTATTTTCCAGGTGTGCCTGTGACTTCATCACACAAGCTGAAAGTTCTTTAAACAGGCATTCACATCACGGGGCCTTCCTAGTAGCACAAAATCTGGATAGGTTTCAGTTAGTTGTATTCCCTCAACAGTTTATAATGTGCATGCATGTATCTATTGTCAAGTTGTCCCTTCAATTCTAACTCTGCTGCACGCACACTAGTCCCTGTGAGTAAGCCATCCTGGGATTGGGTTTTGAACTGGTTGTAGAAGTTTCATAACCTGTGACAATTGGTGTTTAAAATGCAGTGCCATGTCCAGCTCCCGCAGTGCCATTTCCAGCTCCCCAACTAGCAGGTCCAGCAACCAGCCTGTAATATCCAATTTAATAAACTCAATACTATAAAATACTAAGGAAAACGTTAGAAAAATGGTTGTATAACTCAGGTGACCTTTTGGTACGTAATTTGTCATTTGCGAATTCCGTGACATGTCGCGGAAACTGAAAATACTTTGATATTCTCCATATTTCATACGTGTATGTGATGTTTAGGCTGCCTTTATTGCACAGCATGTAAATTGTAATAATAAAACTAAAGTGTATTACGATACTCACCTCTTTTGAACAATCAATCACATCAGAAGCAATAGATCTAATCTTCTTTTTTTTAATTCTGTAAATTGCGTTCTGTTGATAGCTATGACGTCATAATCGTCTAAACGCTTGTTGTTCCGTTCCAGACGGATACTTTAGCTCACAGTTGTTTAACACCGATACCGACATAATTTCATGCACTGGTATAAATTATAAAAAAATGCAAAAAACAGACATAAGCCGTTTTGACGTACCTAAGATGAATAATGACAAACATAAAATATAGGTATAATGATATCAGGGGTGGATCCAGGATTTCGGAAAGGGGGTTCAACATAGAGACCCATAATTTTTAACAGCGTTAACTTGTAACTGAGCTAGAACGTCACTCCGTCGGAAACATACAATAGGGACATATCCATACAAATGAATTTGTAAGAGGCCTAACTAATCTATGGTGTCCGCGGTGGGGGGGGGGGGGACGCTCCCGTGTAAATTTTGAATTTTATATGCTGAATTCTGCAAATTTTGGCTGTTTACAACTGAATAAATGATTTGCTATGCACTTACAACTAATTTAAATAGCACCTTTATAATTAAAAGTGGACATGTTTATGCTTCAATTTGACACCAACATACTGAATTTTGGTAAGAAACTGAATGCACTAATGTGATTCTCACGCAATATGTAAACCGTGTGATTATTATAGCGCGAGGAAATAAAGTTATCACTCATCAATACAGGCATCTTCTACATTTTTGTTTGTTCCAGTTTTGTTTTAATCTTATTTACAAATAATAAAAGATAATTGTTATTCAATCAAGCGACCATTGCTAACATTTCTGTAGTAATACAATTACTCACTGTAACAAATGCACGTATTTTCCTTATTTATGCAGTTTTTGAACAATAAAAAATAGCTACGCACATGCAATGTTAAAACGGGCATGTTGAAGCTTCAATTTGACACCAACAAATCGATGTTTAACAACAAATTTAAAGCACCAGTGTGATTCTCACGCCGTATAAATAAAAACCATACTGTGTTTTCCTTACTTTTTGCAGTTTTTCAACTAAATAAAAGAATAGCTACGCACTTGCAATGTAAAAAGCACTTACATAACTAAAATGGACATGTTTAAGTTTCAATTTTACAACAGCATATCGAAATATGGTACAAAACTGAATGCACTTGTGTGATTCTCATGCAATATGTAAACCGTGTGAATATCACGGCACGGGAAAATAAAGTTATAAGGCAGTTTTTTAACAAGATAGAAAAAGCTACGCACCTGCAATGTAAAATGTGCAAGTTTGGTTACTAGAGGGCTTGTTAAAGCTCCATTTTGACACAAACTAATGGATGTTTAACAAAAAACTTAATGCAACAATGTGATTCTCACGCCGTATAAAACCACTATGAATATACTATATTTTCCTTGTTTTGGCATTTTTTCAACAAAATAAAAGAAAAGCTACGCACTTGAAATATAATGAGCACTTATATAATAAAAAGCGGACATGTTTAAGCTTCAATTTGAAATCAACATATCGAATATTGTTACGAAACTGAATAATACTAGTGTGATTCTCACGGGTATGTAAAGCGTGCGAATATTACGGCCCAGAGAAATAAAGTTATAAAGCAGTTTTTTTTAACAAAATAGAAAAAGATACACACCTGCAATGTAAAAGTGTATGTATGGCTGAAAGCGGGCTTGTTCAAGCTTTATTTTGACATCAACCAATCTATGTTTAACAACAAACTTAATGCAACAGTGTAATTCTCACGCCGTATAAAACCCCTATGAATATACTATATTTTCCTTGTTTTGGCAGTTTTTCAACAAAATAAAAGAATTGCTACGCACTTGTAATATAATGAGCACTTACATTATACAAAGCGGACATGTGTAAGCTTCAATTTGACATCAACATATCGAATTTTGATGCGAAACTAAATGCACTAGTGTGATTCTCACGGGGTATGTAAAGCGTGTGAATATTGCGGCCCAGAGAAATAAAGTTATTAGGCAGTTTTTTACGAAATAGAAATAGCTACGCACCTGCAATGTAAAAAGTGCATGTATGGTTGATAGCGAGCTTGTAACAGCTTCATTTTGACATCAACCAATCGATGTTTAACAACAAACTTAATGCAACAGTGTGATTCTCACGCCGTATAAAACCCCTATGAATATACATGTACTATGTTTTCCTTGTTTTGGCTGTTTTTTTAACTACATAAAAAAATAGCTACGCACTTGCTATATAATGAACACGTATATAATAAAAAGCGGACATGTTTAAGCTTCAATTTGAAATCAACATATCGAATTTTGATACGAAACTGAATAATACAAGTGTGATTCTCACGGGGTATGCAAAGCGTGTGAATATTACGGCCCAGAGAAATAAAGTTATTAGGCAGTTTTTTTTACGAAATAGAATTTTATTTACAAAATTTGTAAAATAAACAGCTTTTATTTATGAGAAAATAATAGATTGTTGTAAGTTATTTCTAACTATAGTAACAACTAAAATGTCACAAAATATGACCGAAGGTACCTTTTCCCGTGGCGCGCCCCATATTAAATGTTTTCTGGTTTCTGGTCTAAATGATTGTGGATACCAAATAGTATGATTAAGAGGGGAGATTTCAAAGTAATTTCATGTTTTCTCGAGTTTTAATTTTGAATTATGTTATGGGTGTTCTATGATAACATTTTATGCTTGCATATGAACAAAATATTATTTAGATCACTAAGATGCAATTCTATGTA
>JAZAYU010001266.1:0-24010 GCA_038501625.1 Corbicula japonica | reverse complement strand
GCTGATCCATACATTTTCTCAGTGCCCCAGCCACTACATAAGAAGAAATGTATCAGATTTTAAATATGTTCTGCAAACCTATAAATTGCTTAATTTATGCAATGGACTTGTCTTTCTGTATGTTTTTGTCATTCCATTAATATTTATCCATTCTCTATAGATACAACTTTTAATGCATTAGTCACCAGTGTAAATCCTGATCAGCTGGCATATATGTGCTGTCTGATCAAGATCTACACTGCTCACTTTAACATTTATTTCTTCTGGCCTGAAGTGTACAATATAGATCCTGATCAGATAGCATGATCTGGATCTACAGCCCGTATAATAAAAGGAATATCCACTGACAGCATTTATTTCAAACAGCCTTTGTCTTTGGTAACTTCAACTATTAAAGCTTTTCTTCATATTTACACTGTTATGGCATGGGTGAACAGTGTCGATTCAGATCAGCCAGCTCATCTGTGTCATCTGATCAGGATCTGCACTGTTGGCTTTTTTTATTTATTATGTTATTTCTGACCAATGCAGATCCTGATAGGAAAACTCATCTGGGTCTACACTAGTGGTAAATGCTTAGTACTTAAATGGATCAGAACATTCATTTACACTCAAAATTTGAATAGTTATGTAAGCTTTTATATACTTCTAACTACCTAATTATATCAAAAACTATATTAAGTATGAAGTTATTTTGGTAAAATTTACAGCACAGTATTAAAAATATAGAACATTGAATGGTTATAATCATGTTTGAGGAATTGATTGCACAGAATATTTTAATATTCCTTATTTTATAAATGTACATGATGTAGAATTAGCATTTTGTGTAGAGTAAATGTGCTTTAGCTGCTTATATTTAACTTTTTACAAGTTTTTCACATATGTGGAACATATATTTAATCATGTAGACCTCCTTTTTCTATTTAAAATGAATAAATTATGTCTCAATTGCATGAACAATAAGTCAAGATAAAAATACATTACACTTTCTCTATACATTACACTGTACTTGAAAAATGAAACATTAAATAAATGAAAACTTAAATGTATTTCTGTCTCTTTTTTTGGTTTTAGTCTAAAAAGACTGAAACATTATAAAATTAATGAAAAGAAATTTACCAGCATGGATGTGATCTTTGATTTGTAGAGTGGTTGTGGTAGCCTTGTAGTCAGCAATCCCATGTGACTGGTTGTGGTAGCCTTGTAGTCAGCAATCCCTTGTGACTGGTTGTGGTTACCTTGTAGTCAGCAATCCCATATGACTGGTTGTTGTGGTAGCCTTGTAGTCAGCAATCCCATGTGACTGGTTGTGGTAGCCTTGTAGTCAGAAATCCCATGTGACTGGTTGTGGTAGCCTTGTAGTCAGCAATCCCATGTGACTGGTTGTGGTAGCCTTGTAGTCAGCAATCCCATGTGACTGGTTGTGGTAGCCTTGTAGTCAGCAATCCCATGTGACTGGTTGTGGTAGCCTTGTAGTCAGCAATCCCATGTGACTGGTTGTGGTAGCTATGTAGTCAGCAATCCCATGTGACTGGTTGTGGTAGCCTTGTAGTCAGCAATCCCATGTGACTGGTTGTGGTAGCCTTGTAGTCAGCAATCCCATGTGACCTCAGGTCTTAAGTTTTAACATGTCAATACTGTTATTCATTTCACGAGTACTATTTTTATGTTCATAAATGATATTTACATCATAATTACTGCTTTCACAATATACACTCTGTTTAAAGCATTTTCTTCATTTTGCCTTTTCTCAAATTTTGCCTTTGGCGTTGTCTGTGATATGCAGGATTATATTCTTAGATCCCCTCTCAAAATTCTATTCTGTTTACTTTCGCCCATTGTTTTCTCGTTTAGGAAATTGCTATTGGTTTGTCAAGAAAGATTTCCCATTCTTTTATCTGGGGACCATACGCCGCAGAACATGGAATGGTATTAATCTGAAAATACCGCATTGAAGGTTCCATGTTCACCGCCATATGCATACCATCGTTTGGGATGGATCAAAATTGTACTGTTTATTGGTGTAAATATTGAGTTGCGCTCAACCCGCGGCTAGGCGGCGTAGGCAGTACAAAGCATTTCAATTGCTGCCCATGAACAGGCTTAATCAAACCGAGCCTGCAATATTTTCATATTTGTCGTGATCGAGGGTCTTCAAAGTTCCCTTTTCATGTATTTCATGTATTCAGTCACTTATTTCACAATTATGACAAAACCATGATGTAGCTTCACTTTGAAAAGTTTCCCATTCTTCATCATCGATAAGTTCTGCACACATGCGATGAAACCAACCTTGACAACTGTCGCAAGCAATCATTTCTTCTCCCTCTACATATTCTTCGCTGCAAACTTTACAAATATACTGTACTTTTCTTGCTTTTCCTTTCCCTTTTCCCTTTCCCTTGCCTTTCAGTTCTTGTACAGGTTTAGGATGGACCCTTTTTACAGAAATGCCCGAAGTTGAAGGCTGATCCGTATCACACAAAAGCTCAGGTTTTGGAACAGCTTGACATGTTAAAATCTTTCTTGACAAACCAATAGCAATTTCCTCCTTCTTTACATTAGAAGACATTTGTAGTTCATATGCTTTACATAAAACAAGCAGGTGGCTTTTTAAGAAGTTCTTACTGGATAAAAACAATTCATTTGATTGACAGTTCAATTTCAAAGTCATGTGTGAAGTTTCTTTGTTTGCTGATGTGTCTGCATAAATGTCCTTTATGGTCATTGGTATTTCAGATTTTTGTTTATCTTTTTTCTTCTGAATTTCTTGTCTGTGCGCTTTTTTCTTCATTACACTCAGTTTGTCTTTTGTATCTTTAAGAAACTGTTTTTGGCACACCATCATGAATTTTAATGTTATTTCACAAAATATTTCATGTACAAGTTCTGGCTCATTTGAGTCTTGGAAGATTTCACAAAAAAGCATATTTAAATCTTCATCCTTTTCAACCTCCGAGTTCAACACAGCAAAAAGTTCTTCCTTTTCACTTTCTAAGTTTTGCATTGTCAGACTTTTTTGTACCTTGTTATTTAAGTGCAGGAAAAATTGAAAAGTTTGATCAGTCACATAGGTAAGTGCTTTTTGAACATTCTGTTTTCTTTCAATTTCTTCTAATGTTTTGTCTGTTTCAGTGTCTATCATGTCAGCATCTGCTATCATGGACCGTAGCAGCTCCTGCTTCTTTAAAGCTAATTTGACTTTATTTTGAGCCTGTTTTTCAGGATTACCTAAATTTGATGTAAGAATGTTAATATGGTGTTGTTTCACCTTCGCCACACACATTCCTGCTACGTAGCGAACTTTTGCCTTTCCTGCATCAGACATTGAAGCGGGTTCACTTTGAGGTGTTGCCTGAATCTGAACCTGTCTGGCTAAATTTTCAGTGTTTTTATTCAAAATGTACATAACAAACTTTGTCGAGATATGAACATGATCGTCCGTTACAACTGTTGGTGAGAATAACTTTTTCACTTTTGCTAAATATTCTTCACTTGTAACATAAAGATGATGGCGGGATAGAATTGTGGTCCATTGCTTAGGTGTCGTTTTGACTTCGGTAGATGGTATTTCTTCGACAAGTAAGCCCTCTATTCTCTGATGTTCACTACTGACAAATGTTTGTAGTTTTTCTACATTTAACCTTGATAAGATACCATTAATTTTTTCTTGTTTTCCAGTAACTGGTTTAACTATAACACAATCTGTCAGCATCTCTTTCACATCTATAAAATCAGGAACACCAGCGAAATCAATCTGTTCAATATTTTCAATATCTGCAGTATCAATGTCTGAATCGTCCGATTCAAACTGAATCTCTTCACACATCTCAACATTCTTAATAACGGCATTCCTGCAACATGACACATCATCCTCAACAGTCAAAAACGGCTTTCCATAGAATGACGTTACAACTGGTTTGGGTTGGAAACATAGCCCTTTTCTGTAACTAGTAAGGGTCAAGCCAGCTATAGATGTCACCCTTCCAATGGCCACTGAAAGCTGCCCAGCCTGAAAAATTCCTCCACAGTGAACATGCACACTTTCTAATGTCATTCCTTGTGCCTTATGAATTGTCAAACCATATGCAAGAATTAGAGGAAATTGCTTTCTTTCTGCCAAATTTGATCTTGTAGTGGGACTATATACTGTAAATAAATGCCTCTCAATTGCATGAGTCTGTTTAATATCTGGAAAGTAAACATGAACAACATCATCTTCCAACTGTGTTACTTTGCCACGAAGCCCATTGACAAGTTTTCCCCCTAAATTCACTAGTAATAAAACTTCACATTCAATTTTGAGATTTAAATAATGCGGAGCAAGAATTCTTTTCAAAAACTTGTTCGATCCGCTATTTGTTTGTGCTTTGTACACTTTACTTGGTGTTTCCAACTTCGACAGGCAAGAATTATTAAAAATTGCGGCATCGACATTTAACGCAAACAAGTGGACCATATTTGTTTCCGGTGCTGGTTCTTTTTCTAAACTTTTTAAAAATTCATCCACAGTTGAAGAAACACCACCTAAAGCAGTTTCGCGAACAGCTCTTATCAAAATTTGTTCGTCCTGTCGAACAACTTGTGTCAGATTAAAACGGTGAGTAACAGCCTTTGAAAATACATCACTTTCGAAACAGAATAAACCTGGATCTCCATACAAGCTGTTTCCAACAGGTGGCAGTTGATAGAAGTCCCCGGAGAGCAACAATTGTATACCGCCGAAAACAATGTCATTCCCTCGAGCAGTTCTACACACAAGGTCAAGTTGGTCGAAATCTCTTGCCGACAGCATGGAAACTTCATCTATCACAATTACATCAACATTCCGTACTCTTTCTCTTACTTGATTGTATTTGTCATCGTTCAGAACAAGATCTCTCAGAGTGAGGCTGTCATATCTGCCATCATAAAGTCCTGCCCAACTGTAAAGAAACATAATGCATATTCATTTTCCCAATCAAATATTTAAAAAAGAACAAAAAACATTCATAATCTGCCTTTTTTTCAAGGATGAAAGTTTTATAATAATGTTATTATCTATTAAACTTTCATATTCTTAATAATTGTTCATGCTGGAACAGAATTCATACTGGAAAAAGTATTCTTTTTATTGTTACTCTTGCATGGAAACATTGTATAATAAAAATCACTATCCTTCCAGTTACAGGTTCTTGGGACTTACCCTTATGCAAAAGTTCCCAATCCTATTATAGTTGTTTAACAGGCCTAACAAAAAATCAAAATATTTCTGGTACAGACAGAGCTTGAATTTGTGGAATAGCAATTTATAAAATGAAACTTTTAAATATTGGTATAAATGTAGACCTCAGTCAGACTGAGTGGGATGCAAACGTTCAAGAATGGGTCTTTGTTGTATGCAGTTTTAAGGAATTTCCTGGCAATGATTCCATATCAAAATAAAATATTGCTGCCCTAAAAAGAATAGGGCCATTTCAGAAGGGGGGGGGGGAGGGGGGTATTTTCGGTTGTCAAGGAAATCTTTTGACAACATAATGCCTTCCATAGGTGTCTGTCGGGGGGAGGGGGGGGTTCTGTCCAGGGGTATTTTTTATGGCTGTCTAGGGGGGTGGGATGGTATTTATGAACAGAAATTTATGCCTTCCTTGGGGGGGGGGGGACAGATATTTTCTGTAATAGCAATGTTGAAGCAACCCCATTGAACCCCCTCAGGATCAGCTTCTGTTGAAAAAATAAATAAAGGTTAAGATCGTTTTCTATTAATTTCTGTACCGACGCGATTTATGTACCTGTGAACTGTTGTGGCACCGAGTTCAAAATACTGCAACGTTGCCATTCCTGTGGTACAGAGTAACGCTATTTCCCGCCTTGTTTTCAGCTCTTGCACTATTGCCTTCATTAAAAAAGTCTTCCCTGTTCCTGCCTGTCCAATAATAAGAGCATTATGCCCTCTAACAGCGGCTGTAAATGCTTCTTGTTGTTCAGCGTTCATTGTTTACTTTTTTGACTTAGTCCGGGAAATACTTTGCACGTGAACCGTTCGACCAATCAGAACGCTCCTAACAAAAGCATCGGGGATTACCGGAAGTCGTATGGGTGAGAAGAATCGATGAAAAAATCAGCCTCATTTCGGAGGCCGTTTTCTGTTGAATATTGCTCGTATTTCGAGCTTTTGGTGAGACTTTTTGACATTTACTGTTAGATCAGACACTGCTGCGTTGAACCAAACAGCTGTCAGGCTGGAACCCGCCGTATTGTAGGAAAAACAGCCTCTCGAACAGGGGTAGTGTCTAAAGCCGTTCCTGACCATTATTCAATTATATACATAGAAATTTTTTTTTTTCAAATACGATTTTGACGGTGTATTTTCGCATATTTTGATAGAATGGAATAATATTAGTGATTTTTACCAAAAAAAAAACAAGGGGGTATTAGAAAGGGTTGGCAGGGGGTGGGGCGGCTGGTCAAGCGCCAGTGGTCTGCCCAACTTGACCTTGTGTGTAGAACTGCTCGAGGGAATGACATTGTTTTCGGCGGTATACAATTGTTGCTCTCCGGGGACTTCTATCAACTGCCACCTGTTGGAAACAGCTTGTATGGAGATCCAGGTTTATTCTGTTTCGAAAGTGATGTATTTTCAAAGGCTGTTACTCACCGTTTTAATCTGACACAAGTTGTTCGACAGGACGAACAAATTTTGATAAGAGCTGTTCGCGAAACTGCTTTAGGTGGTGTTTCTTCAACTGTGGATGAATTTTTAAAAAGTTTAGAAAAAGAACCAGCACCGGAAACAAATATGGTCCACTTGTTTGCGTTAAATGTCGATGCCGCAATTTTTAATAATTCTTGCCTGTCGAAGTTGGAAACACCAAGTAAAGTGTACAAAGCACAAACAAATAGCGGATCGAACAAGTTTTTGAAAAGAATTCTTGCTCCGCATTATTTAAATCTCAAAATTGAATGTGAAGTTTTATTACTAGTGAATTTAGGGGGAAAACTTGTCAATGGGCTTCGTGGCAAAGTAACACAGTTGGAAGATGATGTTGTTCATGTTTACTTTCCAGATATTAAACAGACTCATGCAATTGAGAGGCATTTATTTACAGTATATAGTCCCACTACAAGATCAAATTTGGCAGAAAGAAAGCAATTTCCTCTAATTCTTGCATATGGTTTGACAATTCATAAGGCACAAGGAATGACATTAGAAAGTGTGCATGTTCACTGTGGAGGAATTTTTCAGGCTGGGCAGCTTTCAGTGGCCATTGGAAGGGTGACATCTATAGCTGGCTTGACCCTTACTAGTTACAGAAAAGGGCTATGTTTCCAACCCAAACCAGTTGTAACGTCATTCTATGGAAAGCCGTTTTTGACTGTTGAGGATGATGTGTCATGTTGCAGGAATGCCGTTATTAAGAATGTTGAGATGTGTGAAGAGATTCAGTTTGAATCGGACGATTCAGACATTGATACTGCAGATATTGAAAATATTGAACAGATTGATTTCGCTGGTGTTCCTGATTTTATAGATGTGAAAGAGATGCTGACAGATTGTGTTATAGTTAAACCAGTTACTGGAAAACAAGAAAAAATTAATGGTATCTTATCAAGGTTAAATGTAGAAAAACTACAAACATTTGTCAGTAGTGAACATCAGAGAATAGAGGGCTTACTTGTCGAAGAAATACCATCTACCGAAGTCAAAACGACACCTAAGCAATGGACCACAATTCTATCCCGCCATCATCTTTATGTTACAAGTGAAGAATATTTAGCAAAAGTGAAAAAGTTATTCTCACCAACAGTTGTAACGGACGATCATGTTCATATCTCGACAAAGTTTGTTATGTACATTTTGAATAAAAACACTGAAAATTTAGCCAGACAGGTTCAGATTCAGGCAACACCTCAAAGTGAACCCGCTTCAATGTCTGATGCAGGAAAGGCAAAAGTTCGCTACGTAGCAGGAATGTGTGTGGCGAAGGTGAAACAACACCATATTAACATTCTTACATCAAATTTAGGTAATCCTGAAAAACAGGCTCAAAATAAAGTCAAATTAGCTTTAAAGAAGCAGGAGCTGCTACGGTCCATGATAGCAGATGCTGACATGATAGACACTGAAACAGACAAAACATTAGAAGAAATTGAAAGAAAACAGAATGTTCAAAAAGCACTTACCTATGTGACTGATCAAACTTTTCAATTTTTCCTGCACTTAAATAACAAGGTACAAAAAAGTCTGACAATGCAAAACTTAGAAAGTGAAAAGGAAGAACTTTTTGCTGTGTTGAACTCGGAGGTTGAAAAGGATGAAGATTTAAATATGCTTTTTTGTGAAATCTTCCAAGACTCAAATGAGCCAGAACTTGTACATGAAATATTTTGTGAAATAACATTAAAATTCATGATGGTGTGCCAAAAACAGTTTCTTAAAGATACAAAAGACAAACTGAGTGTAATGAAGAAAAAAGCGCACAGACAAGAAATTCAGAAGAAAAAAGATAAACAAAAATCTGAAATACCAATGACCATAAAGGACATTTATGCAGACACATCAGCAAACAAAGAAACTTCACACATGACTTTGAAATTGAACTGTCAATCAAATGAATTGTTTTTATCCAGTAAGAACTTCTTAAAAAGCCACCTGCTTGTTTTATGTAAAGCATATGAACTACAAATGTCTTCTAATGTAAAGAAGGAGGAAATTGCTATTGGTTTGTCAAGAAAGATTTTAACATGTCAAGCTGTTCCAAAACCTGAGCTTTTGTGTGATACGGATCAGCCTTCAACTTCGGGCATTTCTGTAAAAAGGGTCCATCCTAAACCTGTACAAGAACTGAAAGGCAAGGGAAAGGGAAAAGGGAAAGGAAAAGCAAGAAAAGTACAGTATATTTGTAAAGTTTGCAGCGAAGAATATGTAGAGGGAGAAGAAATGATTGCTTGCGACAGTTGTCAAGGTTGGTTTCATCGCATGTGTGCAGAACTTATCGATGATGAAGAATGGGAAACTTTTCAAAGTGAAGCTACATCATGGTTTTGTCATAATTGTGAAATAAGTGACTGAATACATGAAATACATGAAAAGGGAACTTTGAAGACCCTCGATCACGACAAATATGAAAATATTGCAGGCTCGGTTTGATTAAGCCTGTTCATGGGCAGCAATTGAAATGCTTTGTACTGCCTACGCCGCCTAGCCGCGGGTTGAGCGCAACTCAATATTTACACCAATAAACAGTACAATTTTGATCCATCCCAAACGATGGTATGCATATGGCGGTGAACATGGAACCTTCAATGCGGTATTTTCAGATTAATACCATTCCATGTTCTGCGGCGTATGGTCCCCAGATAAAAGAATGGGAAATCTTTCTTGACAAACCAATAGCAATTTCCTAAACGAGAAAACAATGGGCGAAAGTAAACAGAATAGAATTTTGAGAGGGGATCTAAGAATATAATCCTGCATATCACAGACAACGCCAAAGGCAAAATTTGAGAAAAGGCAAAATGAAGAAAATGCTTTAAACAGAGTGTATATTGTGAAAGCAGTAATTATGATGTAAATATCATTTATGAACATAAAAATAGTACTCGTGAAATGAATAACAGTATTGACATGTTCATACTTAAGACCTGAGGTCACATGGGATTGCTGACTACAAGGCTACCACAACCAGTCACATGGGATTGCTGACTACATAGCTACCACAACCAGTCACATGGGATTGCTGACTACAAGGCTACCACAACCAGTCACATGGGATTGCTGACTACAAGGCTACCACAACCAGTCACATGGGATTGCTGACTACAAGGCTACCACAACCAGTCACATGGGATTGCTGACTACAAGGCTACCACAACCAGTCACATGGGATTGCTGACTACAAGGCTACCACAACCAGTCACATGGGATTGCTGACTACAAGGCTACCACAACAACCAGTCATATGGGATTGCTGACTACAAGGTAACCACAACCAGTCACAAGGGATTGCTGACTACAAGGCTACCACAACCAGTCACATGGGATTGCTGACTACAAGGCTACCACAACCACTCTACAAATCAAAGATCACATCCATGCTGGTAAATTTCTTTTCATTAATTTTATAATGTTTCAGTCTTTTTAGACTAAAACCAAAAAAAGAGACAGAAATACATTTAAGTTTTCATTTATTTAATGTTTCATTTTTCAAGTACAGTGTAATGTATAGAGAAAGTGTAATGTATTTTTATCTTGACTTATTGTTCATGCAATTGAGACATAATTTATTCATTTTAAATAGAAAAAGGAGGTCTACATGATTAAATATATGTTCCACATATGTGAAAAACTTGTAAAAAGTTAAATATAAGCAGCTAAGGCACATTTACTCTACACAAAATGCTAATTCTACATCATGTACATTTATAAAATAAGGAATATTAAAATATTCTGTGCAATCAATTCCTCAAACATGATTATAACCATTCAATGTTCTATATTTTTAATACTGTGCTGTAAATTTTACCAAAATAACTTCATACTTAATATAGTTTTTGATATAATTAGGTAGTTAGAAGTATATAAAAGCTTACATAACTATTCAAATTTTGAGTGTAAATGAATGTTCTGATCCATTTAAGTACTAAGCATTTACCACTAGTGTAGACCCAGATGAGTTTTCCTATCAGGATCTGCATTGGTCAGAAATAACATAATAAATAAAAAAAGCCAACAGTGCAGATCCTGATCAGATGACACAGATGAGCTGGCTGATCTGAATCGACACTGTTCACCCATGCCATAACAGTGTAAATATGAAGAAAAGCTTTAATAGTTGAAGTTACCAAAGACAAAGGCTGTTTGAAATAAATGCTGTCAGTGGATATTCCTTTTATTATACGGGCTGTAGATCCAGATCATGCCATCTGATCAGGATCTATATTGTACACTTCAGGCCAGAAGAAATAAATGTTAAAGTGAGCAGTGTAGATCTTGATCAGACAGCACATATATGCCAGCTGATCAGGATTTACACTGGTGACTAATGCATTAAAAGTTGTATCTATAGAGAATGGATAAATATTAATGGAATGACAAAAACATACAGAAAGACAAGTCCATTGCATAAATTAAGCAATTTATAGGTTTGCAGAACATATTTAAAATCTGATACATTTCTTCTTATGTAGTGGCTGGGGCACTGAGAAAATGTATGGATCAGCAGACTTTCTTTTTGTGAAAGTTGCATTACATTTTTTAGAAACTGCATTTTGCCCCAAAATTGTGGAATTGATGGCAAATTTATACTGATGAATGGACGGATTGCTGTTTGAACCATGACAAATTGTTCTTTGTTGGCAAAAGAAATTCTCTATAACATCACTGTTAATACCAGCTGGTACTACACTTCTTTTTTGTATGTTTATTCTTTTCTTACAAATCTCTAAAAAGCCCCTAATCATACTTATAATGTCACTGTAACATTCCCTGGTAATGAACATTTTATTTCTATTTGAAGCTGAAAGAGTTTCATTACTATCTATTTCAGTTTTCCATGAATCCAGCCATATTTCAAAGTCGGACAGAGCTTGTAGTCTTGGGTCGGACAGATCAGCCACTGCACGCCGATCCCTGAACAAGTCTATTACTTTGCTTGTATGGGATAGCAGCTCAATAGTTTTATCCAGGTAGGTACCATTTGTTAAAGACTCCTGGTATTTTACCATGAGATTAAGCATGTTTTTATCTAGCACTTCTTCAGCTAAATGATTTCTCATTTTTGATGTTTTATTAACAAAAACATGTTCATTGGTCAATTTTTGATGTACTCTGATGGGATTGTGTGTTTTGTCCCAATTGTAAGCTCCAATCCAGTGGTCCCAGACAATGTAATTGTCGCCAAGTTTCAGTTTTCTCTTACAAATTTCATTATCACCACTAGAATGTATACTATTCCTTAACTTTTTGATGTTATGGGAGTAGTCCATAAGCAGAGTTACCTGTTCAGATGGTTTATATGGATTGGCTGTTGTAAAATTCTTATCTTTAGCCTCATTGTTATTTTCAAAATGCATCATTTGGAATGATCTGTTATTAGTAGCACCATCAAAACATACATAGTCAACAGAAAATCCATATTCATTTAGTTTTGCCACAGCATCCCAAACAGTTATATATAACTCAGGAGTGTTAGCAGTAATTGTTGGGAAATAAGCAAATGGGAACCTAAAACCATCGTAAGATAGGAAAAGAAGTTGCAGAACATGAGATGCAACTTTAAAATCAGTGTTATGTGTGTTCATTTTGTTCATATTTGATGCTAAACAACCAAGATTTACAATTCCATCCAAAGTTGTTTTACCATTATAAAATGACATTTTTAAGTCTTCTTGTATAGACATCTCATCCAAAATTAACCCTCCATGTTTATCACTGTTAAATTTAATAGATTCATTTAGCATCCATTCTAGCATTTGGTCATTTAAGCCTGGATATTGGTTAAAACAATTTTTATATCTTTGCAGGAGACTTTCAGACGGAAGAATCATTAATCCGCTATTTCTCAGGGATGAATACCCTTGTGGACTTCGGACCCAAAGTGTAAGGGCAATCTGAATGAGATCTCTATCCCACCGCCTACTCCTAGAATCTTTATTTTGCTCGTTACATATGTCAGACTGGTTTTGTAACATTTTAATCATAATTTCATCAGCACCTGGAAAAAGTGACCTTATTAAATTCTCCCGGTCAGCATTAACAGCAGGATCTGGTTCATCCACATGTATGGAAGGAATTGACTGTTCCTGGCATTTTATACATGTTTCAGAAATACTGGTGAATGGTAAAATTCCACTACACTTACTGGCTGTTATTCTCAATTTCAAACTATTCTCATCTCCTTTTTTGGTCCATTCTTGAACCAATGTATATTTAGTGGTATCATGTTTTGATTGTACCTGCTTACCACAGCACACTGTTGATTGTTTTACTGTATTAAACAATGTTTGGACTTTAAACTTTGTGTTTGCTTTCATTAAGTTTAAACCTAGAACATTCAAGTCAATTTTTTTGCATCCCATTGAAACTGTAAATGAACTGTCAGGCATAATGGTTATAATTTTCATCAGTTCATTTCCATTTACTGTGTAACCTGTTAATAACCCATAGGTATGGCTACTGTTCATTTGAAAGAATCCATTGTCATGTGCCACACTTTTCAACATACTGTCATCGCAGGCTTGGTCTTCAAAGAAGTTCAGTCGCAGACCCTTGTACTGAGATTTGTTTTTATCAGCATGTACTTTATCAAACAGTTTAGAAACAATTTGGCCCACTTGCCTCTTCGAAAGCAAATTTTCAGGACTAGAATCCCCAGCAAAAATCTTATATCTGGTGTAGATGTCAGTAAAAGAGACACTAACTGTGCCAGGGACTTGAATAAATGTTTGCTGAAGCCTACAAAATACAAAAAAAAACATTAATAATAAGTAGGGGAAATAAGCAGTTTGCAAAGTCAACCACCTAAGCTACACCATTGCTTTTCACCAACAAAGTGTTTCCTAGGCACAGTGCAAGAATAAACTCTTATACTTCAAATTATGAAGATGGTAGCATAGTTTTGTTTGAAACCTCAACTGTGATTTCGATCACTCAAATTGAAAAGCATTTTGATATATAATCATTTAATTTTGATTTATAATCATTTAATATTTAACTTGATAATTTGATTTACTCAAAAAAGAAACTAAAAGGCATTGCAAAGTCCAGATTCTAAGCAATTGTGTCCAGATCAATTTTTTTATCCAAGATGCTTAAGCATAGAGCTTAAATATGTAAAACTAAGCTTAGGTGGTCCAAAACTTTGTGACAGGTGACAATAACAAAGGATTGAACCTGTGTACTGGTATGCAAGTCCTGGGCCCAAGATCATTAAACTAAGTTTGGAGGTCAGTCTCAATTTATCTCAAACATCTGATTGGCTGAAATGGTGACCAGTTGCCATTTTGAACAGCCATTCAGATTCTTGAGATTTGAGACTGATCTCCTGATTTAGTTTTATGATCTTGGGCCCTGAGGTCTTCTGCAGTTCTTAGAGGCAAAAAGAACAAGATTGGCACTAACTTACAATACTTTTCTATCATTTAATTTCACATCAAATATCTTGGAAATGACATAAGTGACATTTTCATAAGGGCTTAAATTCTGGCACATGTAATATATTAATGACTAGATATTCAATGGTTTGGTTTCGCTATAGTTTGTTTTGTCACAAACCAGGGTCTACACTTGGGTCTTCAATTAGTTTTTTGGCACATATGGGTAAACACTTATTTACAAGATGTCACACATGTTGCCCAGTAATTTTAGCCTTTAGGGGTCTACATCAGGGTCTACACTTGGGTCAACAATGAGGTATTGGGGCCATATGGGGCTGCACTAATGGCCAAGATGACTTATCAAATGTTTCCCAGTCGTTTAAGCATTGAATTACCGTTATTTTAATGCAAAATGCTGTTGCATATAGAGATATAGTGCTGTAGAGTCTAGTGGTATGACAGCTTATAAATTGATTTTTTTTCCATAAAATATATATAAACAATGTATACCATTGCACTATATTTGAAGCTTGGGGTATTGTTTGCCTTGTTTCATTCATGATTTCGTCGAGAAATTCTTCAAATTTACCGAATAAATGAAAAACAGTCTGTTTACGTTTTCGTGTTTTGAATTTAGCGCTAGAAATACTGTCAAAATTTTCGACCAATCAGAACGCTCCTAACAAAAGCCTCGGGAATTCCGGAAGTCGGATGGGTGAGAAGAATCGATGAAAAAATCAGCCTCATTTCGGAGGCCGTTTTCTGTTGAATATTGCTCGTATTTCGAGCTTTTGGTGAGACTTTTTGACATTTACTGTTAGATCAGACACTGCTGCGTTGAACCAAACAGCTGTCAGGCTGGAACCCGCCGTATTGTAGGAAAAACAGCCTCTCGAACAGGGGTAGTGTCTAAAGCCGTTCCTGACCATTATTCAATTATATACATAGAAAATTTTTTTTTTTCAAATACGATTTTGACGGTGTATTTTCGCATATTTTGATAGAATGGAATAATATTAGTGATTTTTACCAAAAAAAACAAGGGGGTATTAGAAAGGGTTGGCAGGGGGTGGGGCGGCTGGTCAAGCGCCAGTGTCGTGGATATAAGCTCGCGAAACTTTATTTTTTAACTATCATTTTATACAATTTTATATTTGTACCAAAGTTTACTGCAAAAACTGTATATAGTACATAGATGTTTTTTTTTTTATCTCTTTAGAGCCAAGAAAGGTACAAAGTTAAAAAACATAAATAATGTGAAACAATGTGTAAACAGTATGTCAACATGTGTTTTAATAACATAAACTGATCTGATCTCATCAAGTTACAATGTCAACTATATACTCTGTATAGTTAGTTTTTCACCTTCATTGTCCAAGATATCTCACACATATCAAACTCAGTGTTTCATTACAACTGACAGAATTAGGATTAAACTTTCAGAAGCCTCTTTTTTTCTTGGGCCCAAGCGCTGACTGCCTTATTATAATCAAACTTCAGTACATCAGGACGTTCCATGGATATCATTAACAATGAATTTAATGTTGAATTGTTAAGCCTGCTTCTAAGCTTAGTCTTCACTCTTGATAAGGTGGAAAAACCCCACTCACAATCTGAAATTAAATTAATTTACGATACCAGTAAACATATAGATAGCTTCACATATATAAAAATAATATCATAATAGGTATTCAGTTAACACAAACAGATATAATAAATTATGTAGTGCACCCCAAGAACCTGGTTTAAACCCCTAGTAGCAAATTATTTTGCTACTGACTGTTCCAAGGCGCTAACCCATACGGTTCCCCTTTTTTGTTAAACAATCAACAAACAAATCATTTATTTTCCTCTCTTCTTTTTGCTGCAGGGGAGGCTGTGTTTTATGAGTGTGGCGATTCCTGATATGCATATTTCCCTTTTTATATATAGTAGCATGAAATTGAGTTATTTTATTTATTTAATGCAAGTCACAAGGCTAAGTAAATATATATAAAAAACATTGCCAACTTCTTGCAACCAGAAGTAGACTTTCTTCCACTTAGGATCGACACCTGACTGGATCGAGGTAGCCGGCGTTGATTCAGTGTCTCGGCATGTTGGGGTACCGCGTCCGGCGTCGGAGTAATTTCACGACGTGAAGGGGTACTTGGCGTCGTAAGAGTCGCTCTTGAAGGGCTATCCGGAAATGATCTCGATCTCATTTCTAGAATTTTGAAGTTCAGAATGCCCGATGGAGTTGGCATCAGCCTCACAAGGCCGGTTTCTCTTGAAATAAGATAGAATTGACGAGTCGTCGTTCTTTCGCGCATGCATACTTGAAAATGTGTCCGACGAAAATGAACTGATCGTTACGATGATAGCGCAGTAAAATGCCACAGAATGTATTTCTTTTGCAATTTAAGTTCTAAATGCAACTTGCCAATAGATTCGTTTAAAACAAATCCATTATCGCACAATTATTTTCATACATGTATACAGTACAATTTTCGAAGTGTTTGTCTTCTAATCACAGAACTAAGAATAACCAAATAATTACTCATGATCGCATCTCATTAAAATCATTGAACATTATGTTAAACACACCGGGTTCCGCTATTAATTGAGAATATATTTACACTTCAACTTCGTCCTCTACGATGAAGTCTTATTCTTCTAACGAATCATAAGTTCTGATGGTAAACAGTGTGACGTATTATTTAAAAGGCGTGGCTACAGTAGAGCCGTTCACACTAGACCCTTTCCATAATTTATTCACACATGCGCACAAACGCTTCCGGGTGGCAAATCGGTGGAAGCGACGTAAAATTGCTCATAATTTGTTTACCACTTTAACGGAGATTTTCTTGAACGTGAAGAGTCAGAATAATTATAAATTTATTTCAATGAGAAGGCCTGTTTGTTTTTATATAATCCCTTCCGCATCTTTTGCCGAAATCCATTCCGCTAAATAAAACCGATTGGTTTTGTTTACCTTAGCGACCAAGCGGGACATTACGGACCATGATCATTACGGACCAGACATAACGGACCAGATTTTGGGACATTACGGACCACCAAAAAAGACATAACGGACCAGATTTATAGACATTACGGACCATCTAAAAGACATAACGGACCATTAAAAAGACATAACGGACCAGGTATATACATATTACGGACCATCTTTAGAATGATAAAGAATATAAAATGTATTTCTAAAAACATAATGTATAGAATTGTAGACAGTACAGACCATCTTCAGATTAATATGAATTCTGAAAACATAACGGACCATTTAAAGATTCATGTAACGAAAGACTTTTCTTATATAAAGATTAATTTTGTTTAAATTGATTTTTTAGGTTTCGAGTAGTTTATATCACAATTAATTTATGAAACATTTTTTTTTTGTAATTTATTAACACCAGTATAACTTACCAAACTTCGTTTTTGGCGAATACGCTTGTTATTATTTGCTAATTTTGATAGCACACCTGTAAAATTTCTCTCAAATAACTGTGAAAAATTCCCGTGGAATTCAATATAGAACAATAGCTGACGGTCAATTATGTGATCACCCCTGTGAAATTCCATAAGGTGTTAGTAACCCAAGTACACATTTTTGTTCAACTTGTTTAATTTTAAAATTGTTTTATAAAAGGAATTAATATAATGGATGAAAGAAAAACAATTACAAATAGTTTCTTATTTATTTAGCACATTTATGAACAAGCACATCAACCATATAGCACATTAACCTCACAATAAAACATTTAACTAAACAAAAAATAAACAATTCATAGCACACACACATAGTCGTTTTATAACGAGGCACAAATTTACGAATACAAACAAGTACATAATAAACTATATATACCACACATTAAAATATTAAACAGCACAGAGTACATAAATGCCTGATTACAGTGTTTATATAGCATGTTTTAAGCAAACTATTGTAAAAAGGTAAAAACAAACAAATAATACAATCACAAAGACACAAGCACGTTTATCAACCACACCATAAAACATTAAACAATAAACAAGAAATAAAAATAACATTATCATTTAAATATTCTATGTATTCATCAACATACTAAAAATTTACGATGCATGATTGACATTAATTTTGAGTAATTTAGCAAACTGTTGTCAAAACCTGGTAATTTTGATTGCAAAAAATGCATTTCATATTTATTAACCAGTTGTTATAACCCTTAAATTATCGCCAATACAGTAGCGAAGAAATAACTACCGACAGGCTTTAATTGGCATTTAAGTTTTTAATAATAATTTATATTCCATCTATAGATGGTCCGTAATGTGTATATATCTGGTCCGTAATGTCTTATAGATGGTCCGTTATGTCTTTTAGATGGTCCGTAATGTCTATAAATCTGGACCGTAATGTCTATAAATCTGGTCCGTAATATCCTAAAATCTGGTCCGTTATGTCTGGTCCGTAATGGTCATGGTCCGTAATGTCCCTAATTCATGACGGACCGCGATTGTTTAAAATGTTCAAATAAACACTGATAATTTACGATTTCGTTTGTTTTCTTTTCTGACTACCATCAATACTTATTGTTTTGATATTAATTGATATGTTGAATGATTTAAAACCAACAATTTAAGCATTGGCCTGTCGAATTTAACTTTTGCAGAATACAGGGGGTGGGTGGGGTGAACTTGATGAGCCAACCTCGAGTTAATTTTACAAGATAACGCAAACATTATTACATAATTAACATTTGAATAAGACATTTGATACATCTATACGATTAGGCCTACATATACATACAATATTCATTTAAATATTTTAACCCCTTAGCTCCGATTATCAGAGTGTAGATGCTCGGTCGGTCGGATGCAAGATTTCTTGAAAGAAAATTTGTTTTGGGCAGTCTTAGCGTAGTTTCATGAAAATTTCCAACATTCTTGCCGAAATCCACATGCATATGAAATATATCTGCCCAGAAAAGGGGGTTCAAGCTACAACAATGAACCCTCTCTGGATCCGCGACCCCCCCCCCCCCCCCCCCCCCTTCACCTCCCGAGATGTGACGTGGCCATAACATCTTGACTGAACAGAGGAGTTAATATTCTTATTCAATAGAATTGTGGAATCTATTGCTGCCCATAAGCTATAGTCTGGAATATAAAAAGTGGAATATTTTTGTTCAACAGAGCTTGAAATTGTACTTTCCTCATAGAAATCCATTTTATTGGGATCATTTTATAGAGATCTGTCATGAGGTTCAAGCTTCAGACTCTAATTTTGAAAATTAAGGTCGAATTTGTGTACCACTAGAAAATTTTTATTAAACTCAAATCAGGTGATAGGTCATTTTTAGATTCCCACTCACTTTTTGTTATTCATCATTATAGAAATTGATCTTGATATTTCTGAATGAGATTCTGCTCTGGTAGATGTTATGGAAATACTTCTTGATTTCTTATTAAAAAAAGGCTTTCTAAGAAAATAAATATAGCCTTGTATAATAAAATCAGTGCATCCTTTGAATATCTATGACACACTTTCCATAAAATGCCAAAATAAAAAACAGCCAATGTTTCAGGATAAAAATCATAAAATCACATCCTCACAGTAATCAAAACAAGACAAGGTGATATCATGATTTATATTTACAGGATATTGCAATATAGATACTGAATAAATTATTATTAATATTTGGAGAAAAAGAATGTTATATCACTTTCCATTTCAGTTTTCCATAATATATTATTATCAGCTTTCTTTTAGTTCAGATGCAACACTTCAAAATGAGCCTTGTTTGTTTTCAAAACCTAACGCATGGTCTAATCTTGTTTTCAGAAAATTGTCCATCTATTTTTGGTAGTATTTTTATAATAAAAAAGATATGCTTTCATGAAGTTTATATTAATCTCTACTAAATGCATCACATCATTGATCAACATACACACAATGTGCATGGTGATTTGTTGAATGCTGTCATTTATAAGTCAGTTTTATCACTATTTCATGAAAGCACTAAAACTTCTTGTCTTTACTAGTGGATGATTTGTTAAAGCATTATCTGTCAACCCATGAACACAATGTCACTATTTATTCAATGCTGTAAATTAATTCTCATCCCAACAAAATTCAAGTCACCAGCAGATTCCAAGTTCTATGTCAGTGCTTTTTGAAAAGATGCACTACTGGCTGCAAGTTCCTCTGTGTAACATGGAAGCTGAAAAAAATTAGGCTAAAAATTAAATGATAAACAATTGTTGTGTAAAATAATATGTGTTTCACACATAATAACTATTCACATATTTTAATAACCAATGATTATCATTTAAAACAATTACAACAGTTAACTTTACATTCTATTCTTAAAACCAGCCAAACTTAAATAAATATTTTAAGCATGCTGCAAAATACAATAAGCACTCTACTTTTTCTGTAATGAAAAGGAATACCCTTAAAAGAACATAACCATCAATTTTAATCAGAAATTTTAATATTATAGGACAGAACTGAAAGACATACCATTAATAACTCTTCATCTAGGGATGCCCAAGTACAAGTATCTGTCTATGATGCAGTTATCTGCACAGAACCACCTGTAAAGGATGATAAAATAAGTTTGAATGTTCATTGTAAGAGGTAACATATGTAGCTGAGGTAACTTGTGGTAATTTAAGTTATTGTAAGTGAATGTTTATGTGTGTAGGGGATACTTATTTAAATACTGCATGTATAATGTAAGGCCTAAAAATTTGTGTTCACAGTACTGTTGTCCTTCCCTAAATTTTGGGTAGCAAGGAAAAATAATTTCTTTTTTTATACCAATGAATTAAATTTCAAACGCTCTTAATGGTTAAAAACTAAGTACATAGGACCATTTTTACTATTTTGTCAAATATCTGAATCAAAATCAACAGTTTGGAAAGGATGAACTGGCTTAAACTTTCACTGTTCAGAAATTAACTAAAAGTAAACCCATTTTCTCTTATCTTTAATACAAATTAAAATATTTTAAATTTCAAGGCAAGTTGAGTAACCAAACCATTATTCAATACAAGTTACTGTTGAAATAATTGCTTCTGTACACACTTTGACCAGAATTTTAGATAACACTGACATATTAAACCAGCTGATGATTCAGTCAATTTTTAAAATGTTGCAGTCTGGTCAGAGTAGCCAAGGATACTGAATATTGCCTGAGCTGGCATCCCAATGTTTACATGTATTTACTTAATAAGGAAATTTATTAATTAACTAAAACAATATTGACACAATATGTACAATTCGGTCCACCTTATATGGGTTGCACTCAATTCATATGAAATTTCAACAGGGCCAATACGAGATAACCTGGGCCAATACGGGTTTTACTGAGCCAATATGAGATCGCATGATTCTGATTGGATAATGAACTGGTCCAATATGGATTAAATCACTTCCTTTTAGTTTTAAAAACAAAAATGCCGCCATTTTGGAATTTCTAAGTCGAATTTTTATGGATAAAAATGATAATAGATAGTGTGACTTTGGACACAAGGTGCATTTATTCAAAGCGGCAGAGGATAAGTCTATGTTGCCGCTTTTGGTCGTTTCTTTCTGTGTAATGAAAATCTTTGAGTTTATCTAACTCATCAGTACAACAACAACGCGGATGTCTGCAGCAAGAATTCTTGAAACTAAAAAACAGTGACTTTTAAGGGATTACTCTTGATTTGAGCAAGTATATTCAGAAAAATTTTGCAAAAAGGATCAAAGCTTTGTTTGGATAACTTACAGACATGATAAATTGAGTATTACATGCGGAATTCGTGGGTGGAATGTGCGAAAAAAGAAATTTTTTTGGATATATTTGGATATAAACTAAATTTAGACTGGAAGAACAAGAGAGTTGGCTGCCACAGTGTGTAGGAATGTTCAGGTTGTTTTTATATTCAAAACAAAACAACCTTCATATCTGCATCTCCATGGTAGCTTATATCAGCCAGGTCACTACTGGACATAGACTCATTGAAGATGCCAGACATTAGAATCAGAGTTGACACTTCATCTCTTCAGGCCGGTAAATTAGCAAGTCTAGAACTATGAATATTGTGTTAATTAATAAAATTGTCATTAATCAAGTGAATTCATATTGGCCTTGTTATTGGGTCTCGGGCAGTCATATTAGCCCTCGGCCTTCGGCCTCGGGCCAATATGACTACCCTTGACCCAATAACAAGGCCAATATGAATTCACTTGATTAATAACATTATAGTATTATTATTATTTTGTAATCATTTAATATAAAAGTAACATATTGAAGACAATATATGATGGGGCTTTACTTGCATCAGACTCAGCTTAAACATTGTAGGTTTTTGTCTTCAGTTTTATGCATTGTATGGGTTTGGCATTTAAAAATATTGATATAGATCTGTGTCTGGAACACAATTATGCACAAAGTCATGTTCAAGTAATAAGACATATAAATACACAAATCAACATTATTTGCCTTTTTCATATTAAGAAATATCAAACCAGACAGCCTCCAATACTGCTGGGCAAGTCATCAAAGGCTCAAGTCTCGAGTTGTGTGGTGTCAACAGATAAAAGCACACATAACACTAAAAATGCCATGAGATGCTTACTCTATTTTGCTTTGGAAATCAATTCTTTGCTTCAGTAAGAACCGCATTATGTCCGTCTACACCTAAGCATTCATATTTTGATACTTTTCCGAAAATATGTCAAGTTCACTGATCCGCCATGTGATTCGCCGATCCATAATTTCTCTTTGGTTGGCATTATGTTGATCGATCTGACAGACATAAGCAGTCCACATTTAGTTGCCACTGCATATTTGTCTCAATTAACAGCGTCAAAAGTTTTCAAATTTGATGAAAACTCGGATCGAAAGTGAAAGTTATCGATCGTCGTTGTTTACACGGTTGTCATAGTTTGCCACCCGGAAGCGTTTATGCGCATGCGTCAGGTTACGGACCGCAGTTACGTGCAAAGGGTCTATTTATTGGACGTTGCACGATGTTTTGACGTGTGACGTCGCCTTGCACGCACGTTTTGCCACGAGTTGCTGCGAAAAAGCGTGCCGTCATTCACTTTGTCGTCAACGTAGGTTCCAACAGCCATGCGAAAAAGCCGTAATATTACTAATTCTTCTATTTATTTCTGTATTAATGAGATTATTAATGAGTGTAAATATAAGGATTGAATCAATATTTGATGGTTTCCGTTTGGGTATGAAAAACAGTTGGATTGTTTAAAGTACGCGTGAAGCCCTTCGGGCTTCACACACTTTAAACAACCCGACTGTTTTCCATACCCAAATGGAAACCATCAACTATCGATTCAATCCTTAAATCAAGAGTCAACAGAGCCAAAATACGATCAAACGACACCGACAGACTTGCGAATTCACCACGTGGAGAGGCGGAGTTATCCAGCTGATAGTAAAGAAATCGATTGTGATTGGTCAAATCGCCCGTTGCTTAACCTTGAATGAGGTGTGTATTGAAAAGCGACCTGTGTTTACAATGCAAGAAACAGAAAATTATGACATGTCGATTTTGAATAAACGGATGTCGGCGAATTTAACACTTGTTGGAAATAGATCAAAGCTTGTTAACGGTTGTCTGGGGAGAACACTGGGACCCGGCCCGGTCCTTGTTAGCCGAGCAAAATCTCGATCCACAACTACTCCAACCTAACCAAAATGGCAACCCACGCTATCTCCCGCTTGTCACGTGACTGATTTGTTTTTAATCGTTCTTTTAATATCCTTTCATAGTTGTTCGAATCACAACATTAAATTGTTTTCTTGTTTTTATTTGTAGAATTATCTTTCAAAGTTCGCATTCCTTCTCGAAATATTTGTATTATCTTAAAATGCACTACTTTTTATGCCACACAACTACGAAATCTTTCAGGCGTGCGCGCCAGTATAAAAAAATGAGCAAA
>JAZAYU010001265.1:0-65877 GCA_038501625.1 Corbicula japonica | reverse complement strand
TAAAACCAAAGATTCGCGCTGAATATTATTAATATTGAGCATGTTGATGAGAAATAATGGAAATGCATATCATGCCCACGCCGCCAAGCCTCGGGTTGAGCGCAACTCAATATTAACATAAATATAAATATCGTGCTTAAAGGCCATCATTAACTGATAATAACACTGACTGAATGAAGTGAAGCTTAAACAATAAAGAAAACCTAAGGGAACGGAGCTTAGCAAACTGACCGCTGTTCCGTAAACTTGACTAAATGAACGATTAATAATTTAGTTATCAGATGTGACGACCATATGAATATTCAGTACCTAAGTTACGGACACTGAATGAGTAAGTTGTTACATGTATAACTGTGAAGTTATAAGAGATAAACACATAATGTTTGAAATTCTGGATAAGTGCTTGGATGGAAATCTGTGATGGACACTGAATCAGAAAATGAGACGAAAGACTAGATTATAAATTGTGTCGTCTGTACTTACCGTCCGGAAAAATAGTTTTGAAGCCGGTAGTTGTATCTCCCCCATCATAGACGTCCTTACAGGATCTTATTTCTGTAAGTTCTGTAAGATATAAAATGTACACGTCACATTTTAATTTCTATAATTGCAAAACAAAACTTAACTCATAGCCTAGATTATTTTCGTGGCTTTTTTATTTGAAAAGGTGACTTATTACTACTTTAAATACGAATCTCGTCTTTTGCCAATTATAATTTATTAAATGATATTGCCTCTACCTGGGAGCGAACCCGCACCGTCACGGCGAAAGTGCCTAGCCCTGCGATTCCGAGAACGCAACCTTTTGAGGTAATCAGGACAACCCCAAAAAAGGTTAATCGGATAGCACTGATATACATTACCATCACTGCATGACATCGGTAACAGGTTATTTTACTGATAACAGTACTGATAAAATATTTAACATTTAATGAGCTGAATTTATGCAACCAATTTTAAAATGTTTCAGCAACAAAATATATTTAGCCATCAAAACTCTTGTGAGGGATTTCCGACGCTGATTACGTCAACATTTTTTTTTATTTTCAACGAAATAGATGAAAATGGAACTTTGAAAGTCACCAAACACGACAAATATGACAATATTGCAGGCTCGGTTTGACTGAGCGTATTCATGGGCAGTAATGGAAATGCAAATTACTGCTCACGCCGCCGCCTAGCCCCTGGGATGGGCGCAACTCAATATTTACACCAATAAACAGTACAATTTTGATACATCCCAAACGATGGTATGCATATAGCACGAAAATCTCTTGCCGGGTATCCACCGATTGTATTTACGATGATTGGCACAAGAACATGCTACTCCTAGCCCAACGAAGCGAGATGTCATCAACATAATTAAAACCGCTACCCATCCACACGAAAATGTTGTATGAAGAAAGCACACAAAAATATAAAGATACAAAAAATATAAGAGGTATAGTCAGTGCTGTTATCAGTAAAATAACCCGTTACCGATGTCATGCCGTGGTCGTTACGTATATCAGGGCTATCCGATCAACCTTTTTGGGGTTATCCCGGCTAGCTCAGTTAGTTGCGTCGCCGGAATAGCAGGGCTAGGCGCTGTCGCCGTGGCGGTGCGGGTTCGCTCCCAGCTAGAGGCACTATCATTCTCAATCACATTTGGTACTTGATGACCTTGCTTACATGTAGACTTCTCCGATAATGATAAACGTAATAATGTGATTTTCAATTATCTGTAACTAATTAGTGACATATGATGATCTCCTGCTGGATGTATTGAAATTGTACTGTTTATTGGTGTAAATATTGAAATGCGCTCAACCCAGGGGCTAGGCGGTGGGGCAGTTATATGCATTTACATTACTGTAATTAACCAGGCTCAATCGAGCCGACGCTCGATATTTTTATATTTGTCGTGTTCGGGTGCTTTCAAAGTTTCCTTTCCCTTTATTTCATATAAAACTGTTTCAGTTAACAGAAGTAGTCCCCATCCGATAATAAATAATGACAAAATTGATTTTCAACTAATTAGTGACATATATAGAATGAACTTCTATTTATGTTAAAGTGTCAATAGTTTTATCCTGACACATTAACCTTTGTAATAAATGTTTAATATTGTCCTTATTGCAGTACGAAAAGGCTCTAAAAGTAACAAGGGCTTGTGCACCTATAAATTTAGGAGTCCAACGTATAAATTTACTTGTGTACTTGTAAATAGGGTTGTAACATTTTTGAAAATTGAAGGTAAACCTGTGAAATAGCGGTGGAGCTACGAAAACATACGTCCGTCGTATAAATTGTATGCGCTCAACTTATAATTCACCGCTAATTTACAAGCGCACTGGCAATACGAAAACGATCAACCAATCCTTGTTTCAAAGAGTTGTTTTTGCTGAAAATATTTTTTTTTTAAGTAAGAAAAGGTTAATATTCATTTTAGTTTTCTTTTTTTTTCTTAAAATTATTAACATATGTTTAATATTTTCGGAATTTAAAAAATAATTTAAGCGTTTATAAACCAAGTAAACATTAACTGCATATTTCAACATAGCATACCTAAATTACACGAATTTAAGGCAAATGTTGATTGGCTATCATTAAAACGGGTATAAAGAGAAAGGGTCAAAATCGAAATGTAGGTGCACCGGTAGTTGATACGACGGACGTATAAATATATACGATGGAAGTATAAAAATAAAGGTGCAACGATATTTAAAATGGCGGTGCATCTGTAATTTAAAGGTGCACCTGTAAATGTATACGTCCTTCGCGTAAAATTTTATTTCCAACGCATACATTTACAGGTGCTCCGATATTTTTGTATGTAGGTGCACCTTCAATTTACTTTTGAGTCTTACGCCATAGACAATCGTCAATTAAAATCAGCTATTCGATCATAGATTTCATAACCGACGGGTATTTTGACGATATGGTAGGGCGATATACCCGGTACGCCGGTTTTTTCGGTATATTTTCCGACGATACGATATCGCGATGTGATTTTCTTTTACCGGTATTTGGTATATAAAACGAGACCTGCTTGCAATAATGCAATTTGAACATAAACGAGCTGTAATTTGTGAAATTATGAGAATCCTTGCAATCAAATTTGTTTACAATTTAGATGAAAATTATGTTTCTGAAACGTGAGCACACTGTTTTCTATTTCATCTTATCTTGTACAGTTTGCAAACTGCTGTGTTCATCACTATTTGAAGTCATTGGCACTATTGTCAATCCTAGTACAATCTTTTTGCCTGATTTTATTATTTTATCGGTAATAAAAAAGTGAAATATACTTATCAAGAATCGCCACATTCAGAAAAACAGCCTCCCCACACAGTCAAGAAGAAGAGAGGGAGAGAGCATGGTTAATAAAATGATGAGTTTCAACTAACAATTAACAAAAATGAGAACCCGAGGGGTTACCGCCTTGGAACGGTCAGTGGCAAATCAAATTACCACTGGGGGTTTAAACCAGGTTCTAGGGTGCACCAACCTCACACTGACCCCAACAGGTAATAATTCAAATTTATTTTAATATACTGCAATATGTAGGTTCCGATCTTTTAAGCAATAATGCAATTTCGGATACAAAAGAGCGAACATTCAGTAAATGAAGACTACTTTGAATATTTTATTACATTTAGGCTCATATTGAGCGCTTGTAAATTTAGCCCGAACAATAAGGGTCATGTTTATTCAGAATGGTCAAGCGTGATAGAAGAAAGTTTGTATTTTGACAAAATTATGAATATTGGAATCATGAGGTAATACTAATATAATTAAAATAATATAATAAATGTAATTGTAATAATTTGTCAATCCTCCGTTTGCGGAACGGTTTTAAGATATTTCATTTCATTAATTATTTTTCAAGAACAAATATGCAGCGTAAATGCAGAGTCAGATATATGTTTAAATATTAATAGAAAATTGCGTTTAAAACACCCTAGAACCAGGTTCAAACCCCTAGTGGCAAATGATTTTGACCTTCCGAGGCGGTAACCCAAAGTGTTCTCGAATTCGTTAATTGTTTGTGGTGTCTTATTTGAATTTGACATACTTATAAACATAAATGCTCTCTTTTCCATTTTTCTTTTTTTGCTGCGTCGGTAGGCTGTGTTTTATGTTGAGTGTGGCGATTCCTGATAAGCATATTTCACTTTCTTAAACACGACACACTAAATGTTATGTTACTTTTAAAAAGTATTGTTCAAATTGTTATAATTTAAATACAAAAATCACTATACCTATGTAATACACATTCCATCCGGTGCGAGTAGTTGCCATCAATGTTCCCGCCGGTGGGTAATATGTCGAAAACTCACAGGCAGAGTAAGCTTCATTTACGTTAGCCGCTTCACAACCTGGAGTCTTCATGCACTGCAGCAGGCACTGTGCCTTGGTAGAATATTCACTCGAGATCGTTGGTGCGCTAAAAGTCACGTTTGTTTCATTCCAACGCGTCCATTTTGTGAATTGAACGCAGATAGTCGTGTGAAGCATAAAACTTTTTATTAGAAACAAAAATGAACATTTTATTGTTGGCATTCTTTCAAATTGTATGTTATTCAAAGTCAAACACAGTACTCCAGATCTTGTGTGTTGGAGATGGCGCTGAGAACTGTTATTAATAACTCGTATTTATACAAAATGATAACCGGGGAATGTTTGCAACAGTAACTAGATAAAAGTATGGTGCGACCTTTTCGTATTTGTAGAATACTTTAAATTGCATAAATATATGAACAGAATCGTTTAAAAACTGTAAAGGTCGCCTCGTACAGCCAACCAATCAGTGCTTTTACATGTATCACTATACTTATTTTCAAATTAGTTAAGTACGATTTTATGCTTGTTAATTATAGCACTATTAAGATATTTTTAAAATATTTCAGATATTTTTGTATGGGTGGTGTCAACATTTCACCAAGTTTGTTATGTTCAGTCACCCCAAAGATACACCATCTGCTTTTTTATTTGAAGCATTTGGCATCCTCTGTGATACGCAAAATCGTATATTTTCATATCAGTCGAAATTATCTAAACCTTTTCCTTTATCTGGGGACAATAATTACGTCATCTTTGAATGGTATTCATTTGAAAATTCCGCAAAAAATGTTTCCAAGTTCACCGCATATGCACTTAGTTTTGGATGAATCAACATTATTTTTTATAAAATTGCGCTCAATCATGGTCTAGGCGTTACGGCAGTTATAAGCACTTTATTATTGCCATTAACAGGCTCTATGAAACAAAGTCTGCAAGATTTTCCTAAAAGATCGCTTTCATCACTTTTTATGTTTTTTGATATCAAAGAGTTATGATCGAAAGAATACATGTTATTTCTAATATCAATATTTAAAAGTTTATTTCTTATAACAATAGATATTCATTTTTCACAATGATATCAAGAAGATATATCTTTCGTTTCGCATTAATTTTGTTTAAGATAAATAGTTAAACGGCGTCTCATTCTACACAGATTTTGTGAACAATTGTAACGATGATTTGATCATACGATTGCTCTGAATTATTGATACTAGAATAAGAGGTATTCACTTACATCGGTCATGCATTGATTTAATGGTTAGTTAGTTTACTTAGTTAATTGATATCATAACAATTAACGATTGTTGATCGTTTCTGCATTTGTTACCTAAACGAAATTAAGTTCATTGTTTTCATACGTCGATAGTATTGGCGTAGGTTATAGAATAGACAAAGCAAGAACTTCGAAAGCATTCGAACAAGACAAATACCAAAATATTGCAGGCTTAGTTTGATTTAGCATTTTTATAGAATTGAAAGTTCTTGTGAATTTATGTAAACAGAATTATAAAGAATTTCTGGGTCTAGTTTTTTTTTCTTTACTTTTCGAACGTGTCTTACTGTATGCAAAATGAAGATACATTTATTTTTAGTAACATTCATTTGTGCAATGTTTCATTGAATGGCATTTTGCCATTATTGAGATTTTGATAATTTTCTTTTTATCGATGAACGTGTTGGGAGGAGTGTGGTAAGCCCTTAAATTGATGTTTTGTGTAGCTTAATTTGTATGTTCTGATGTAAAAAAGGAATATTTGGGAATTATAGATCTAGCTACGTTTCTTTAATGCTTATGCTGACAGCAGACATTCATACATCCTGGAATGACTTTTGCATTACATTTTGAACACCCCTCTTATTCGGTTCCTAAAAATTTGTTTGATTGTTACATACACTTCTTGAAATTTACAAATTTCGATCCGCTTTTGATCCGATTATTGCGAAAAAAACACTCATTCGACATATCGAATTAATTTGATTCCCTTTCGTTTTAATTTCGATTTGGTTCCTACAGATCTGTTTTAGGTCCGCCTCCACTCCGTTTTTTCCAATGCCATGTCATTTTCGCGATTGTAGTAGTTTATTATTTAGTTTATTGTTTAGTGAGTTTTTATATGTTTTGTGTGTGTTTTATAGCATACAGAGGTCTGTCGTTTGTAAACAGTGTTTATATGTATACATGTTGATTAACTTTCTCACGGGGTGTTCATAAACTCACCCAAAGTTTTGATTGGTCAACATCTGTATATTTTACAATGTATGCATTTATCGTACTATGAATCACTATATTGTATGGATAGCTTCAGACAAATTAAAAAACGATCACTGCTCTGTGGCACATAAAAAGCATTCGGTCAAGTTTTGTATTTGTGAGTGATGCAAACATTCTTTTTCTGTTGAGATCAATGCCTAAAAGTTTTAGAGCAATAGCACAGTTATCAAGCCAGTTATGCCCCAGTACGAAGGTGTATACTTAGAAAAGTTGTTAAGTGTATTGCTGTCAATGGGTAGATGTTCTAAGTTGATATCAAAGGTGCTCAATGAATTTCTTTAATGGTTTATTGTGACGTTTTTACAAAAACTTGAAATTAAAATTATTTTTCATTACGAAGTGATTTGGGATCCATTAACATACGAAACCAAGTGATAACTGTTAACTGTTATTAATCATAACCGCGTACATAAACTGTTCGGTGGCTTTGAAAGCTTCCTTTTTATCTATGTTGCTATGTACACATTAAAGCCCCAGCCCTAAACTTAAGTAAGAATATACTATTGAACAATCATATTTGTCCATATAGATTCCAACATATAAACTCTCTAACAGAACACAAAAGGTCCGATCGAATTCTTTCTAATAGACGGGATTTTCAATGATATTGTAAAATTATAGTTAACGAACTTTCAAGAAGCTAAACATAGTGGAGGTAGGCCTATATTTAGAACCGATTTTTGACGAAGAGAAAGCACGATCTCGATTTCTATGACGTTTCGGAAATCCTACTTTCGCTTTTAGTCGCGCGGACCAAATTTATTTTAGTAAATTAAAATTTTATAAGCCCGAACTAATGCTGCAAATTTGTGCCTATAGTTCCAAATACATGTAATATTTCATACAAGAGCGGGTTAAATTGAAGTAATGCCGCTTTAAATGAATATATCGATCAGAACAAGGGAGTTAAAGAGAATTTTATATGGGATTGTTATAATGTTAAAAATATTGTGGAAAATATTTATAAACAATGTAGCTGTTGTCGTCAAAGGGATTGAGAAGAGAATTGATGAGCTCGTGAAATATCATATTCCCTCTGGGCCCAAGACCATAAAACTGAGTTTGGAGAACAGTCCCAAATCTCAAGCATCTGACTGGCTGAAATGGCGACCAGTCGCCATTTCAGCCAATCAGATGCTTGAGATTTGAGACTGATCTCCTGATTTAGTTTTATGATCTTGAGCCCTGTTATTGTGTGTATGTTGTATTGTTCCTGTGCTTTTAAAAAATTTAAGAGTGTTTAATGTATTGTTTTAAGTTCATTCTAAGGTGAATGTGTTTGAAGCTGTCGAATATATTATTTTATACGAATAATCTCGGTACGGTAACATCTGATGGAATTTCATTGCTTGAAATATGGGACACACCATGGGACAATGTGACTTAGAAAGGACGTCAACCATGAAGTTGATCAGATGACCAGTTCCCAAGATCATAAAACAAAATCTGGAGATCAGTCTCAAATCTCAAGCATCTGATTGGCTGAAATGGCGACCAGTCGCCATTTCAGCCAATCAGATCCTTGAGATTAGAGACTGATCTCAAAACTTAGTTTTATGATCTTGGACCCTGCTTGTTACTCATATCTCGGTAAAAAGAGCTTCACAAAGCCAACAAAATCATATATTTTCGCGTTATATTTGTCTCCAAGTCATTGACTGGTATTTAAAAATTTAAGACTTTTAATGCATTGCTTTCAAACTAAAAGCTTGGCTTTATCACTTGACATACTCCTAAAAGTGTGTATTATTTTATCACCAATCTTCTTGATACTATCTACTGTACACTTATTTAAACTGAACTGAATACGACGAGACGAAAACAAAATAAAATTTTCACGGGATATAAATAAACCCTTAACATTATTGTCATAAGACAAGATGTCAAATGATATTACCTCTACCTGGGAGCGAACCCGCACCGTCACGGCGACAGCGCCTAGCCCTGCAATCCCGACGACGCAACCAATTCAGCTTATCGGAATAACCAAAACAAGATTGGTCGGATAACTTTGACATACGTTATTATTACTGCACGACATCGGTAACGGGTTATTTTACTGATAACAGTACTGACTATATGTATGGGGAGACTTTTTACTGCCGCCACACTGCACAAATAGCGCTACTAGTAAGGATTCGATTTCGCTGTGTTTAATTTCGTGCTGTTATCCTTATTGCTAATAAATTGGTTAAATCGAACTGAGACTGCAATATTGTTTTGTCGTAGGGTTATATTTTTATCTATTTCAAAGTTTCGCCGATCTCAATCCAACATGGGCTTTTTTCGTTTGACAGTGATTTTAAATGAAGTAATAAGTTAAAATAATACTCTGGGGTTGTATATTATAATTTATATTCGTTTGACGACGAATATTCGAATACGGTTTTTGTATTCGAATATTTGGGAATTTGTTCATAATACATACATATGCTGTCTCTTCCAAAAGACGTTTGCATTAAAATTACTGGACTCGCCCATAATAAAATCTGTCTATACCGGCCTCAAGACCACATATAGAGCCCTTTCATAAAATATATGAAGTTTAATTGATTTATTTTTCTGATAATTAATCAGAGTATTACCTTCTATTTCTCTGCCGCATTATTGCATCATACTTAATAGACGTATGAGTTTCTGGACATATAAACAAACTTGGCTAAACATCGAATAAAATATTCGAATATGGCTTACGAATGTTCGAATAGGGATTGTGGTTTTCGATACTATCCCTACTTAAAAAACAAATACTTAAGTATTCATATTTAGTTGCACAGCAGAATCACACACGTCTTGTGTATACAAATGATGATACAAATGTATTGAATTGGTTGACATACAGCAAATCATTAGCTAAGCCATGGTTTATTTTACGACAATATGTGAATGTACATTTGTATACTATTTAATATGTGCGTATACATTTGTCGGTTTTTTTTTATGTATTGATTGATGATGACATGTTATTTCGCAATATAAATAACGAAATCGAATATGTTTTTTTTAAGTTTTTGACCTTGACATGTGTACATATCACAACAATAACTTATTACGATATATACGTATATAGGCGATTTGCGGCGGTGTCAACAACCTAAACTAACAAAAATTTTACGAACAATCGGCTTGGTCCGCTGTTAATTCATAGAATCGCGACTGGACTGTATTTATATACATCTGTCTTATTAATAAGTTTGAATATTTATTTTATTTACATGATATAAATATTGTTTAAACCAACTCTAAATTTGTTTTCATTTTTATGGCGCAGTTTCTACAAACAAACAAATTCGAACAAGACACAATATAATACAATATAATACAGCGTCCAAGCAATTTGTTATTAGCTGAAAGAGATAACAAATGGCAATTCTATCATTTCAGATAATCAGTGTATTCTTGTTTCTTCATTAAAAACACGTAACAATGTTTTAGTTTTGATTGGTCTAAACCCCAACAGTTAGAAAACTAATGTTTTATTTAAAAAAGTTTTACTTGACACATGTACATCTCTTTTAAAGGTCAGCATAATAGAATTTCAAAATAGTCAAATATTCAATGCACTGGACGTTAATTTATCCGACGAAATACACACTCTTTTAAACTAAATCGTACAAGATGAAATGGGTAGTTCAAAAACAAATTTTAAACCCCCCAAAAACAGGCCTCCCAAAAGCTTAAAATCTTATAGGTAACACTTAAAGATATGCATTAAATCGTTAATGTACCCACTTTGTTCCTAGTGCGCTATAATGTGTCTACATAACAAATATTTAAACTTGTATCAAGAAATTGAAATATTCATTCCCAGTCAACTGTTAATGAGAGTGTTCTTTCAAGAGCCTCAAATAAACCCTGCAATGTTGGCGCTACTTTAAGTGATTTCCAAATTAACAACATTTTGTGAATCCTCTTACTGGTTTGGGCGTTGTCAGCCGTTATATGATCCATTTGCACCTGCGTAAAACCGAGCTCTATAATAAATTCCTAAAAGGCATTCGTTACCTATCATCGCCTGCCTTCAATTTTCCGGTTTCATGCAAAACAACTCTTTCGCAGAATCTTCTGAATAAATCGGCTTTGTATTACTTCACAAATATTTTGACTTCTTTCTCTTCTTACATGTTCATTCGATTTGCCTTATCAGCACTAACAAATTACTAGCTAGTTCATAAATGTAGTTTCATATTTTCCTATGTTGTGTGTTATCTACTTCAATTTATTTCTGAATTTGATATCTTCTGACCTTATATTAGAATGTGTCTTGTTTCCTTTGCTATCATTGTGGCTTCATTCGTTCTCATTATTTCGGCATAGACAAAGTATCAAGTCTATAGTTTGTTTGTTATATTGTACTTCAATTTTATTCTTGTATTCTTTTTCCTAATTATCATTGACCCATTAGTTAGTTAGTAGTCACACATATTAGACATACATTTGCTTTTCAAAATCGTTTTTTGTTGGTACTGACACAATAGCCGTCCATGGTCTGTTTGTGATACATATATCACAAAAATGTGAATCTCGCACATTCCTTTTCAGTGTTAGCTTTGATACATCAGCTTGTTATAGAATGTGAGTGTTATTTACAATTTATTGTTCAATTTCTCGATATGTTTTGATTGTTGGTTTGATCTCAATATCTGCAAAACAAGAAAAAGAGTTTAATATTAATTTCATTTAGTAACACTTCTTACAATTTCTGAAAACACACTTCCCGTAAGTTCATTAGTTGAACCAGTATGTGTAAATTTTGAAAAGTCGCCGTGTCCATTACATGATGTGTTTTCTGGGAATGATTGAACTTTACTATGATTGGATGGCCTCTGTAACCCTAAAAAACGTTTGAACAAAAAGGAAAATTTTAATCCTGTTTTCTGGGATTCACTGCTCCAAATTCATAAAAAATTATTAAACATTATGACTTTCAGACTCTGCTTAATTCATGCAGAAATAGGAGGTTTACAGGCGCAAAACCCAAATCAAAATTAGTCTTTTATCAAAGGGAAGTTTGGAAATATTTAACGGATTTTTGTCATCGAAACACAATGTTATTGTGTCCGTTGAAAATTTAAAACTCTACGACAACGCAAACCCGAATATAAGTAGAGCTATGATAACATTACCCGTTAGTTAATGGCGTCGGCAACATTTCGTACTCCATCCCAATAAACTGTAAGCGCAGGTGTTTGTCTAACAGCCTCAACGAAATTTTCTAGTGTTGCTTTTTTAGTAATCGATCTCCATCTCATCCAGGTTAACAACATTTTGTAGATTTTCATCACCGTTGTTGACTCGTCCGCCTTCAAATGGTCTATTTGCACCTGAGTTAGACCGAGCTCTATACCTAACAACTCCCAGTTATCGCCAATACACTGGGACAATTTGCTCAACATTCTTTCATTCAACTCTTCCTGGGAACCAATATTTGTCAAGTTGTCTATATACCACTCTGATTTTGCTATTTCAACACAAATGTCATGGGACAGCAAATCTGGACACGGAACTATGTTACTCGCATTTTCTTCCATGTAATTTTTACTGCCTCTGCCTTGATGGTCTTCATGGTTGCAGGCGAAATTCACGATATAAGGCTTTGGTTGACTCCCATTGCTGGTCTTTAATTTGCTAAATTCATGGTGGACAACTGATTCGCAGAACCGCCTGAACAAATCGGCTTCTTTGCTTTGAACTGGAACAGATGGGCAGCAACTAACAACCGCTAGACGTATGCCGTCAGCATTCTGCTCGATTTTTCCTGCATGGTTATTAAACCGAACAAAACAAGCATTTCGATAAATCATAAGCTCTGATCTTTCTGTCCCCTCGTATTTGACTATTGGCCATTTTCCAGCAACAGCCGACAATAATCGATGGAATACCAGCTCAACAATTGTTGTCACTTCAAATTTCATTACAAATTGTAGCCTGCTTATTGGTTTACCATTCAAGAAGCAGTTTACAGCTGTGGGAAAAAGTTCATCTTTTAGAAGACTAGGAACAATATACCATCCTAAACCCTTTGAATCCTGTGTTGCTTCATCGAACACTATAGCCTGTGTTAAAATGCGTTGTTTCTCAAGAATTCCGAGCAGTACCTTTTTGTTTTCTTGGAACATTCTGTTTTTTCCCCATATGTAATCTACAAGACTGTTTTCGAGCCTCGCCTCACTTTGCAACTGCTTCCACAAGGGTCTTAGATGACGATCTGTTCCGAAAAACTGCTCGCTTGTGATAATGCATTTAAAAGCATCAATGAGAAACTGTGGGTCTAAAATAACAAAGTCAGATATTGGAGACTCGTCAAAATAAACCAACGTGCCCTTTGCATGATGATACTGCAGAATAGGTTTAATTTTTTCTATATCTCGGATCGGGTATTCTGTTGAACTGTCGAGGTCGAGTACAGTTTGAAGGCTGGCAACTTTGCGATCTTTGATCTCAATCAGAGCCTTTTCAAGCTGAATCCACTTCGCAGGAATCTCTATGGCAACTGCTCGTTCTTCGCCGATTATAAGGATGGCTTCACGCAGAGCATCCAGGTCATGGTCATTGTCGGTTATGTTGTCAATCGCAAAATCTTCTTCGTAAATGTGGTTGAGAACTTTTGTATCGTCAAATAGCGCTCTAACATCATTAAAGTACTTCCTAATGTATGTTATTCTTTCTGATTGCTGTCCCTTTATTTTGTCTTTGTGTGTTCCAACAAGAATGACAACTGGATCATGCCCGTCTTCCGTTCCAACAAAAGAATGAATCGAGTTCATCCAAAATCGCAAGTAGTACTCAACACTTCTGTTAACAAATTGAACAGGAAGATCTTCGTCGACAACCAATTTATCGAATGGAAGGGTCAAATCAAATACTAAAAGGTAGATTGCTTTTCTGCTGTGAAACATGGAGTGTGTCGCATAGAATACGAACTGACCACCAAAATCCCAAAACGTAAACGATGCATTATTGTTATTTCTGGGTCCAGCTCCGTTTTTCATTACTTCTTTTTCAAATAATTTCTTATATTTTGTTGACAAGACTGGTTTTGGTGTGTTTGTGTCTTGTACTGAACATTCAGCTGTTGAATTCGTCTCCATACTCTGGATGGGATTGACTGGAACATGTGACATATTTTCATGAATACCGCTTGTCGATGGTTGACTCGGCGACAGCGACTGCTTCTCTCTAATTTTCACAGTTAGTAGGCGATTCATGATATCCTCATCTTTGATTTTCTTCTTTTTCTCGTAAGACAGCTTTCCTGCTTTTGACTGACAGCATGTAAACTGCTGCACATCTATTCCGTTTGTGCTTTCTACTCTAGAAATTCCCTGGTACAGAAGTCTTTTGACTAATGACGTTTTTCCTTGTCTATAATTTCCAACTACATTAATTCGGATTGATCGATCGGTCTCGGTTCCTTCTTTTATAGCCGTTTCATACAAATTTAGTGCATATGGATCTGGACAAATTTCTTCAGTGGCTACAAAAAAGAAAATTTACTAACGTGGGAATATGCTTATGCATGATGAAGTGTTGTCAAACCAATCTTCTTTCTATTCTTACATTGTGTGATGATGAAATGCTCTACAGATTTAATTTTTGTGGTTTAGATTTAAAACTGTATTTTGTTATAGATGAAAAGAAAGATTGAATACTTGTTAAAGTGTTTTTCGATATAAGTATTGGCGAGAATACTCCCATTAATGAATGCTATATTAGGCTAAGACAGACATCGAACCACCAGCGACATTTCTTAGGTACATAACGTCAAATAGGCTAGCATGGACTCCCTCCCCCACCACCCCGCCTCAAAAAAATTGCTGCATAAAAGTTAACATCATTATTACATTAAATACATGACTGACAGTCAATGGAATGTGTGGGATGTGGCAGGAGGAAAGCAAGGCGAGAAACTGTAAAGCAGCTGTAATTGTATTAACCGAATTGTTGTAATGGAGGTCCGACTAATAAATATGTAAATGATTACAAGTGAATGTAAATTTAAAACAATGAAAACCAATTATCGCATTTATTTGAAAACAGCTAAACAGCAATGGAAATGAGGATTATGTTTACTTGATCATTTGTAAACAGTGATGGTAAAATATAATTTTTCTGCGTTTATACCTCTGTGCGGTTAAGCAATCAGATGGGCCTCATAAAAGCATGCCTAGTGTATGAAAGCTAGATGTACTGTTGTAAGTACAGTTACACATGAAAAGCGTGTATAATTATACAGTATAATTTGAATTGGCTATACCTTTTCCTTTACATAACCATTTACGATAATTGTATAAAATTATTTTACATTGGGAGTAAACAACTTCTACTGTTCTCAAACATAATCAATGATGCGTAAAGCCTCTTTGCGTTAGAAATATTAAGGAGGTATCAACATGATCAAAGAGCTAATTTAAAAGTGGGTTGGGTGTGTGAAATCATGATTTTATATAGGTAAATTTTGTTTTCTGACTTTCCATCTTCGTGTGGCTTCACATATATTTTATTAAGCATATGTATTGTGTTTAATGTCATACAATAACAAAAGAAAAGTGAAATTTGCAGTAATTTCTTACCTTGAAGAAAAACTTTCGGTGTGAGTCCAAACTTCCTACACTTCCACTTTTGTCAATAATTACAGCCACAAGAAGACAGTCCATATCACTGTCATAAAATATTATCCACTAAGTAATAGCAAAAACGCACAACATTCTCAAAGTGACTGCACACTATAATTTGGCAATCACGTTTGTTTACCTGTTTCTCAAATTGCAAGATATGGTGTACAATATAGGTGTTTCAATGTCATTGTCAAATTATCAGCATTTCGAAGTGAAGGTTGAAATATTACTTTTCTGTTAACATAAGAAATATTTATGACTAAATGAATGTAGTTCATTATTAAGACAAATAATAACATAACTAGTATAAATAAACAAATATAATGTAATTATAAATAAATGTATGTATACATATATTAGTATGCACGAATTTTTAACATACAAATATTCATAGAAACAAATAATTGTCTTGTTGCGGAAAAGGGCTGTCTTTTTTATTTAATACATCATCTTTATTAAAAATGAAGTTATTATACTTTTAAGAATTCCAAATATCTTCCACCCTGAACTGTTTCACAATATTGTGAATTTTTAAACAACACTGTCAGTTACATGTATTCAGCCCACCATCATCAAAACGTCATTCCCGTCATGTTTAGAACAATATAGATTTCGAACATTTGGTTACCCATCTTTCTTTTTCAAGATACTCGTATTATGTTTCTGAAAATACAGTTCACTATCACAAAACTGCGGTAAACTGTGTTGCTAATTTTCAAGAAGTTCAACACAATTCTAACACTAGTAGAAAAAAACATTTCATTTACTAATTATAATGTGGAATGTTAACAGAAACCTCAAAGGTAATATCCTATATTGTACACCATACTTTGCATTCTGGGAAGTCCTACTTTTTAAACCTTGTTATGGACTGTCTTCCTGTGCCAATAATTGTTCACAACAGTGGAAGTATAGGAAGTTTGGACTCCCACAGAAAGTTTGTTTTTAGGTAAGGAAATGCTACATATTTCTCTATTATTTTGACTTTTGCATGACATTTAACCTTCATATTTGTTAAATAAAGTGAAGAAATCTTAAAAGTCAGAAAAACAAATGAACTGATGAAATTAGGATCTCACACACCCAACCCACATCAAATCGTCCACGACAAATGATACCACCTTAATCCCAGTTACTTTATGCAAAATGTATTGTACTTGAAATTGGCCCATTATAACACGCTTCATTTTCACTTCATAAAAAAGAGACTAATACTACACTGAAATTTGTTAAAAGTAGCCACATACACAACTACAGAGCTCTTCCTTAAGAAAACTCATAAAGCCAAATAATAACACAATGTTATAAATCATAAAGCCGAATAATAACACAATGTTATAAATCATAAAGCCGAATAATAACACAATGTTATAAATCATAAAACCGCATAATAACACAATGTAATAAATCATAAAGCCGAATAATAACACAAGGTTATAAAATAAAACAATTATTAAGATAACTGTCAAAAGACAACACAGACCATACGAAATATGTACAAAACAAATACTACAAGTTAAACCCGAGTAGGGTGTTGACTTGAAACCAAAATATGACGGAAAACTCTTTGCAAAAAATTCGACAAGAAGTTAATTACCTGCAGAAACGGCCCAATTGATCGCCTAAGAAAATAAAGAAAGTATTTATTATTTTTACTCGAAAGTTTTTGTCAGAGCAAACTTTTAACAGTATACTATTGTATTATTAAGTAACTTATCGTCCTGTTTGAAAATATTACTGATGTAAACTATAGCACACTTTTAGTTATTTGTAATGTTCAATATATATCAATCTGAGACCGTTTGTCAATGTTACAAATGTTAAGCATAAAAGGTAATAATTATAAACGAGCGAAATAACATATATAAAATGATAGTGTCTCTAACTGGGAGCGAACCCGCACCGTCACGGCGACAGCGCCTAGCCCTGTAAATCCTGCGTCGCAACCAACCAAGAGCAACTTTGCAATGCTATTTTAAAATAAGTCCGATTTGAACATTTAGCATTCAGCTCGCTATTTATATCAACTTTTACTTCTGGAACCCACCTCTGAGTTTCATTTCTCGCATGAGTATTTAGGGATGAAGCTAAGAGGCTTTTGAAACGACATCGGGTATGAACAAATCGTAGAATGATATATGTCTTAATCCATGTAAAATCATTCTGCATTAAAAAGAGGAATCGTTAATGCCCTTTGATTAAGTACTTCAGTTTTATGAAGATTCATTTTTGTTAAATTTACCTCCCTCTTTGTTAATGTGACAAAGTCTACACAACTTTCATGTTGTAGAGTAATACTCAATACCCATCATTGCAACAAAAATAGAAAAATCATATCAGGAACTGCCACGGCCAGAAAGAACAGTCTCCCCAATCAAAACATAGAGACGAGAAGAGAGTATGAGTATAAAAAGAATCAATTTCAAATTAGACCCCACTTAACGATAAAGAAATCCATTGAAGTTAACGCCTTGGAACAGTCAGTGGACCCTTGTGAACATAACTTTTAATTAAATTTTCAAGTGAAATTTGTAGTTGGTTATAGAAATATATTTTTTAATTGCCTACCCTAGTAAGCACTCCTTGAAGAAACCCATTGTCTGATACTGCGGATTCTGCATCTGTGAATACAATGTAATACATCATAATTTTGTAACATATTATTCTCAAAATTGCATGACAAGATAATGAACTTTCACTTATTGCTTGGAAATTGCATGACGTGTAACAGTCTACTTCTATTATTTGTCCATGAGGTGTTTTTATATGCTAACGCAAAAGCTTTCAATGTCAACATCCGAATACGAAGGTATTTACAAGCTTCATTCATTAATGCATCTATTAGGCAGCGCCCTAAGCAGAGCAGAGCAGAAATCTAACTAGCTGTTGTTGTAATTATTGTTATTGTTGTTTTTACAGCTTTAGTCTAATAATCGTTTTTCTTCAAAAAGCGTTTGGAAAAACTTATTTGAAACGTCATATTAATTGAAATGAATTGGTAGTTATTAGATGTAACTGTTCTAGCAACCAATGGCACATTACATCTAAAACACAAGCGTCCAGCACTTGTTCTTCGCAAAGTACAATTAAAATACTATGAATGCGTTGAAGGTTAATGATAAAAAATGAACTACTCACTTGATGTTTTTGGCTGAAAAAAAAGAAAACAAAGTTTTAAATGGATAGTCTCAAGATTGATTTGATATAATAGTTAAAGAATCACGAAAAATCGTTTGAGATGTTAACAAACTGTATTGTAAACTGCAGTTATTTGCATCTTCATTGCTGCCCGAATATTACATTCAAACTTAGCCTAGAATGTGTTATTATGTGTTGAATTTGATTATTTCCTTTGTTACTTTTACATAATGGTCTGTAAAATAATTTTAACCGGTAACAACATCCACATCCCTGCTTCTGTCTTGGGTTTGTTCGTTTCTTGTTCACTTTTGTTGTTTACATTTCGTACATTGCTGAAAGTTTTGTAACTGAATAATCGCTATTCCGTTTTGCTTTATAAGCCTCGAGCTGCTGTAACGTTAACATATCATTATATTTAATTCTGAACTTTGAAATTACCTTGCTTTTCAAGTCTTTGATCAAGGTGTAAAGGACCTTCTCAACATTGATGCCAGTCACCAAGTTTACTTCAAATGATTTCAATACAGGATTGTGAGTATACTGTTAAAGAAAACATTACATTAATTTCTTTGTTTTTCCTCCAAAAAGCAATAGAACCAAGTTTTTATTTTTTGCATTTTAATTTACGTGCTCCGTCGATTTTTATTCATTCAATTCGCACGCTTTTCTCGTGTTCTTGGCGTCTAAGGTGCAGAGAAAATATAATACCAATCACTTTAAATAAATCATAATGATTTATCCGAAGATATTTTTAAGTAGACTAGGTTTAGTTAATCAACCGTATTAAGGTAGAGCAACTGTAATGCTTTCCCGCGCTTTTTTCTCGAATGTCGGGAATACTCGGTGAACTGTCACTAACAGTCGACAATAATCGATGTGGCTTCGGCTACTATCGGCTCTGACGAGTAGCGTCGGAAGTCACCGAAAGCAAGCCGACGTTTGATGACGTCGCAAATTTTTGCGCGGGAAAGCATTACAGTTGCTCTACCTTAATGTGGTCAATTATCAAAATACCCATCATTTACATCATCCCATTTAAAGTCTAGAATAATCCTGGAAACACATATTAATTGTTAAACAGTTGCCTATATTGTTTTAAAACGCATTACTCAATTGCGTGAAACGACATTTAAACTGATAACTGCATACAGCAAAAGAGTAACAAACATATTCTTGGTTCTTCGCAAAATGTGAGTTGTACAGTTTATAACTATAAAGCTGATTAAACAATTATTTTTAAATAATTTGAATAGTACCTCCGATAAAAAATCTTCGTATGGTTTTTCATCTGTAAGATTACGTTTATGTCCAACTAACATGATTTCCCCTGTGTATCTGCTTACATCTCCCTGTATTCGAAAAATATTGGTGGTTAAACGTCAATTTGTAATAATTGTTTCAAAAAATAATGACAATAATTATTATAAAGACTCTTCATACATAAAAGTTTAAGGAATTTCCACTACAAGTTCCAGTATGAAAGCATAAAAATGATTTTTTTAATAAATAGATAATTAACTATAGTGTGTTACATTAGCAAAAACAAGGAACAATGGTGCAATGTAACAGTTGTTTCTGTGATACGATTACTTAAACCAAACTATTTTACAATGCTGCATTCAACAGCAATCCAGCACATGAAAGGTTTCTAAAATATATACGACTTTCAAGCAAAGTAAACCGATTAGTTAACATTTTTTGTTAGACATAATCATCAGGTATTTGATTAGCGAAATGCGGATAAATTTAAAGCGAAAGTGTTAAACCAAAAAACCCCGATGGCCAATTAAATTCCACGATCACTGGACTCCTCTGTAAACCGAATTTTTTCCCTTCGCTGACGGCTATCGGTTATTCGTACTGTTTTCTGTTTTACAACTGGCAGTTCGACAAGTATTTAATGTCAACTGTTCACTGGCTTAAGGAAGATATTTAATTACTTGCTAGATATTAATTATAGTTACAGACCATCTTATGATTTGGCCAAAAATTATGCTTTAATAATTGTAAGTTTATAAATAAAAAAGCTGTATAATTAAATAAACAGGCATTACAGGAATACGCCACACTCGCAAATAAATCGCAAAATTGTGTTGGCATTCAGAAAAGAACATAACGGGAATTTCAATTTGAAAGTAGAGTTATCTGAACTGCCCGCGACAAATGACATTTTACAACTATATAGTGTGTCTTATCATCTTCTGTGTGTCAACCTTTTTCTAGTCCACATTCATTAAAAAAGCATAAACAATTGATTGTGGAATAACTTCATACTAACATCAAAGGTATTGCTAAAGATAACGGAAATATCGACACTGGAGTGTAAATTTCGCATACACATTTACCATGTTTACCTTATTATATTAGTATAAATCAAAATTCACACTAACAATACCTTCTTTTTAATTTCGCTCATCAGGGACTGTGGCGTGAATTTCGAAACATCGTAAGCAATTATCACACCCTATAATTCCAAAAAAAACATGTGAGTTGGTTGATTTGTAGACATTATCAATTATAATTGTATTTTTTTATTCGCATATGAAAAGGAAATTTCAAGAGAACAAGATATCATAAATTTTTCCTAAAAATTCAGATGGATCTTAACAGCAGCTAGTCACCTCCTTAAAGTATCTGCACTTGACCTAACCTTTAAATTAACTTATCTTGATACGTCATCATTCGTCATCGTTCGATATCTCTTCAATATGATTTCATTTAATAAGTGCATTTTAATCCCATCGGATCGATGTTTTAATAGTTTCGTAGTTAACGATGTCTTTAACATACGCCTTTCAGCTAAGTCATGGCTTAAAAGCTCAGATTTTCAGAATTTAAACATGCCATATTGCCCGAAAGGATATGAATGAGTGACAAGTGTACATAAGGGTACAAAGAAAGTTGAGTGACAAGTGCAAATACAAAGTTAGTCGTGTGACGAGTGTATACACAATTAGTTAAAACAATTATCATTGATTATTACATGCTTACATCGAATGTAAGGTATGGTAATAAATCCAGTCCAGAAAACACGCTGTTGCTGAAAATATAAGTAAAATAAAGTTATTTTTGTTGTTAACAGTTGATGGCGATGACGTTGTTGTAGGATGGTTGAATTTCTTAAAGTAATAGTATAATAGTATTTTAGACTTTCACAACCTCAAAGAAAATTGTTGTTCTTGTGTCCGGCGATGGATGTGCAAGTAGTTTTTTTGATGCAGAAATGAAGTGATCAGGAGCATATATCAAAAACATTCTTATGCTCAAACTCAAATTTCACTCAACATATTAATTCAAATTCTGATGAAATAATTGTTATTTCCTACCAGGTACACAGTGCAATGTAATGTAAATATTGGTAAGTTCAAACAAAATATCTATTTTGTGATTGAAATATTTTTAGTCTGAATTTTCATATTAAAAATTTATAAATGGTAAGTGCTTGAATCTTCTAATCTGCATTTTCAAAAATACACTGATAAATGGCAAGTGCAATGATCTCGACTCAAGATTATAAACCTGAGTTTGGAAACCAGTCTCAAATCTTAAATGCATGTATCAGATTAGCTGAAATGGCGACTGGTGGTCATTTCAGCAAGTCAGATAATTGAGATTCCTAAATACATGTATCAGATTGGCTGAAATGGCGACTGGTGGTCATTTCAGCCAGTCAGATACTTCAGATTTGTGACTGGTCTCAAGTTTAGTGATTTTTTATCTTAGTCCCTGTTCATAAACACTCAAACAAATCAAGCATGAAATCCCATGATTGTAAAGACACTTTCCATAGATTTTATAAACATCGTACAAACTAATACATACACACTTATCGAAACAGCTTCGCCATCAACGTCCCTCCGTATCGTCTTTTTTCTAATACCTGGAACACAATTTTCGACAGAAATATGTTGTTTTCTGATCTGAAAAGCTGAAAGTCTAATAGCAGCAACAATCAATAGAGAGATTCATAAATTAATTTTTAATGATTTACATGTAAGAGCAATGAATGATGGCCTTTCATGTTCATCAATTTGTGCTAGTTGAACATTGATCTATTGATTGCTTAATTCAGTGTTCCATCTGACAGTGTGACCAACTGCTATAATGAAGCGATACAGAAGGTTTAATTTAAATTCGATGTCAAAGCAATCTATATTTTATTAAATTTTGAATCACAGGTGGCCTTCCGTCGCAAAGGATTTACAAGGAGGAAGTCTACTTAGCTGATTCTTTGATTTATTGATTTTCCAGATCATTTTCATAACGTTGTTATCGCTTGACATTTCGATGTGCACATCGATCGACAAATCTATATCCAGATTAATATTATGGTGTTTTGGTTTAGAATTAAAACTTGCATGCTCTTTATAGCTCTATCTTTTCTTTTATCTCTGTTTTCTTGTTCTTCCTCAGTTGACTCCATGGGCTCTAGTCTCATTAAGGTCATGGACTAATCACTTGTTTTAATTGACAAAGCTATTAGCTACTATTGTTTATGTGTGTTTATATGTGTGTGCATTTGTATGCAATATTGTCGAGAAAATTGATGGGTTGGAGCAAATTCACAGAGACAACTCTTAACTTGTTTTTCCGTATGAGAACCTGTTAGGGTAAGTGTGAGGTTGGTGCATCCAAGAACCTGGTTAAAACCCCAAGTGGCAAATTGTTTTGCCACTAATCGTTCACGGCAGCAACCCCTCAGGTTCTCATTTTCTTTGTTTGTGGCGTCTATTTTGAAATTGATCATTTGAAAACCCATGCTCTCCTTTCCTCTCATCTTAGTGGCCGTGTGGTGATGCTGTATCTTATGGGTGTGGTCATGCCTGATATACATATTTCACCTTTCTTTGGAGGTTTATTTAACAATAATTTGAATATAATCTACTCGCGTGGTGTAAATTATGCATTTATCACAACAATAATGTTAGGTTTAATTTATTGACTAAAACGAATTTTAGAAAGTCCAACCAGAGTTAAAGAAAGTCGCAACCGGTTCAAGAATTATAAAGTTCTACACATGAACAATACCTAAAACTGCAAGAAAATTTAAATAATGTCAAAGCTGAACTAACATAAAGATGATAAATAGTTAAATATTAACTAAAGAAGTAGAACTAAAATAAGATAACTCCTTTCAAAAATGCTTGTGGAGACATTTCATCCAAAATGGCACGTCAACATTTTTTTTGTTTTCCACAGGAATAAAATTGTGAATGTTACATTACAACAGGGCATCGTTAATAAAATTGTATTTATGTTTCTTGTATAATTGTTAAATTATAGTTTTTCGTCAATAATAAAAAGCGGTTATCTTATCCAAACTGCAACAAATTACCCTTAGTGATAAGTTTAAATGTCAAAACCAGAACGATTTTGAAAATATTAGGATATTTTTGAAAAAGATTATTTGTCAGTTTATTTAACGTACGCTCAATCACCAGTTTCGTCTCCACATTTAAGCGATGGAGACTGTTACACAGAATGTGGCTATTTAATTACATATATTTGTTAAAACTAAAACTCGCTACATAATAAAATAAACAAAATATATGAAAGGGGGAACGTTGATAAAAACCGAACACGACAAATATCAAAATATTACATGATCCTGTTCATAAGATATAATGTAGATGCATTTTACTGTCCACACCCGCTGGTCAATATTTACACAAATATACATATCGCGCTGATCAGCCTTTAAAGGAAGTAATTGGTAACAGTTCTTGTATGTGGGAGACTTTTTACGGCCACCATAAGTCAGACAACTCTTCTTTAACTAAATTGCTTAAAGAAAACAAAAATATCAAATGGATATCTTCGATTAAAAGAGACACGTTTAAATGCGGGAATAAATCTCATTTTATGATTACAAAACATGAAATTACCAACATTCTAACAAGTTATATTTGAATATAAGCATTTTTTTCTGATTTGTCACATATAACATTGAAAATAAAACAGGTATGATGAAGGCAGATAAGGTTTTTTATGTTTGAACTTAACGTAATCACTGGCGATGCTAACGCTCTATTACATGTTGAAAAAGAAAATACCTGTTTGTGAAAAGTCTAGTTCTTGACCAACAATTCTGTTAAACATTCCCCGCGCACATTCTTTGTCTCCAGTTAGAAATATTTCAAAAGATGTCATTTTCACAAAATATAAAATATGAGATATTCACAAAGTGGGAGCGAAATAAAACTTTAGGTAAAGCGAGATAACGATGTAGGTCAAATCAATTCAGTAAAAAGATAAACTTCAATAAGCGAAGTGATAAAGCAATAAATACGTATAAAACAAATGTTTAAAACTCTATAAATTGTGTTTAGGTTAAAAAATTGATGTAATAACATTTACAACAAAATCACAACAATGCATCATGACAAACTTGTCTGTATATAATCTAACGGTAATTAGAATGAGCATTTATTTTTTCTTTAGTTTAAAATCGAACACAAAAGATGATTCATTTACATTTTCGATCCGCTAGGAGTGGCATACGTTTTTGTCTACTTGGATGGGGGCGACCGCGCTAATATAATAGAACTTTGAAAGCCACAGAAGATTACAAATATCAAAATATTGCAGGCTCGGTTTGACCGTGCATGTTCAAGAACAGTAATAAATGTACATATTACTGCCCACGCCGCCTAACCCTGGGTTGAGAGCAGCTCAGTATTTATACAATTATAAGTACCTTGCTCTCAAAGGACTATATAATACAAAGATCGGTAAAAATCATGAGGAGTTTATTGCAGTCCATATGTTTAAATAACTTATTCAAAGTTTAAAAAAATCAAGCCTCTTCAAGGTTTGGTAGGATTTAAATATTCACAATCAACCTTTAAAATATAAATAACTGTTCGTGAAATGCATAATTCAGATTTTTTTATTTACTTACCATCTGGATGACCGGTGCGAAACACCTCTTGTTCGGTTTCCTAAATACATAGCTGGGGCGCCTGAAACATGCGTTCGGGTGAGGGCCTAAGGCCACAGAAGTGACAAGTCTCATACCAAGATAACATTAATAGATATTAAATGCGGGTTGCCCGCAATACTGAACACAAAATGCCATTTCTTGTCGACTCAAATATACACATGATTTGAAGCCCTACCCTGCCTTACCTATACTGTGATTTGTTTGCAGTATTTATTCAAACATAATAACTTCGTGAAACTGTACTAACTTCGTGAAACTGTATTCTGGAGTTTTTATTAAATTAAATCTACTTAACGTTAGAAGTATCATTTTGGTGGTTCGACTGCCGATGTTTCTGCTCCGACCCGATGTTTTTGCTCCAAGGGAGATTAATGCATAAAGACGCGCTTCGAACGCGTAGAAGAGTTATTTTTCCTGATAAATCTCGTATTAAATAATTCTTTGGTGAACTGAGATAGGGTTTCGTTTAGACAGGCTGTTTAGAGTTGCCCTCTCTTTATACGTTGCGCAAACCGGGAAATGTATATATAATGTTCAGTTATTGTAAACTCACGGACAATGAGATAAAAAGACCACGTTTATAAAGGCAGTTTCACCTAGACTTTATTATTTTATGCAGAATGATTGTGCATATAACATCGCTATGGATAATAAAGAGAAGGAGCAAATTTTACAACAATATTATTTTGATGAAAAAAATCCCTCTGCTTACGCGGGCGCTCAGAAACTGTCCTTCTTGTTTGTAAGTAAGTTTAATTTAAAATGAACGAATATTAAGCTGATATATTTGCTTAAACATTTCAGACATCAAATATGTACGTATAATGTTTATCGCCTGTCATAAAATGGATGTTTACATTTAGTGAGATACCTTTAACTCATTGTTGCGGAACATGTAAACATTTAGCGTGGGTTATAGACGTATAAATATTCAGACAGTGTTTAAGTAGACTCTAACCCACACTCAATTTACATATCATTTTTTGAAAGAAACTCAATTTCCATATATATTGTATCAGTACACTTAACAACTTTGCTAAGTATACACCTTCGTTTTGGGGCATTACTGGCTTGATTTTAGGGGCTAGTGCCCTAAAACTTTTAATAAACCATGCAATGAACACTCACTGGTTTATTAGTAAAACTTCATTCAAATTGACCAAAACTGACTGCTCAAAATCATTTAGAATACTGACACCCACATAATACAAATTCACAAAATCAGTTAATAAAGCGTATGTTTACCGTAATAAACGTATTACGCGTACATATAAATGAATATTTGGAACCTAGAAATATGCTATTCTTCTATTTCTGTTAAATTAAATTCATTTCATTCTAATCTTAATGTTTTATAACTGTTCATAGTCCAACCAACTTTTTGAGCAAATCAGTTTGAATGCATAAAATGTAGTCGCCAATCTTTTAGTTTACCAATATGCTTGTTAAATTTGACCAATATTTCTAACTGGGTTAACTTTATGTATGTACTAAGGAATGTGTTATGGACTCCGGCGGGTCTTAAGACATGTCTTAATTCTATTAAGCATGACGAGTGAAATAGAAAGCATGAGGAGGAACACTGAGGAGGCATGAGGAGTGAAAGAGGAGGGATGAGGAGTGAAAAAAAAGGCATAAGGATTGAAAAAAGAGCAATAAGGGAAAATAGACTTGATAAGGGAGAGAAGGTATGGGCAGTTTTAGTCGATGTAGAATCGATCTAGATGCAGTTAAATCTAAGAGACTGGCACCAGTTTGTTTACTAAAATGTTAGGGTGTAACTTTATCAAGGACTGGATAAGAGGCACACAAGGCGCTGGACATAATTAAATCATATCGAGGATAGGAGAGAGGATATGTGGCATTTGCTCGTGGTAGCAAGATTCACACCTTTCACTTATTTAATTTGATCGGATAAATTGATTAAAAGTTATAAGATGTTGTATCATTATTAAGATCATTTATAAACAAAAAGATGACACAGAGATAGTTGGACGTGTTACATTTTCGTTTCGAACGCGACGATATAAGAAACTTAAAATATATGAGAACAGAAACAGTATTTGATTTGAAAGAACATTTTTTTATCACGGTAATACAATCATTCTGTATACATGTTATTACGCAGTGGCGGGAGCTTTTCAAAGCTGCATTTTGACATTGTCAATGACATTTGTATTTCTCAAATAAGTTTAATGTACTTCAAACACATTTTCGAATATAATCAAGAAGGATATAGTTTTGTGTTACTACTGTGCACTACAATTTGATTTAGTGGAGGACTGTTTTGAACACGAGGAAAATGATATTTTACATCCAAAATGATAGAACGCAATTATGTGTTCGTCAAAATTGTTAAGAAAGCGATGTTTGTGCGGAATGCAATCCCGTTATTTCAATGACTGAGGATAATTCCCCAGGATTTAGTCAGTTTCTTACAGAATCTTAAACTTTATCAAACCAGACCAAACAAACTTGTATGTAGCACAGATGTTCCTGAAAGTTTGCTTGGTGTTTAACACAATCACAGACTGATGGGTAACATGTAAGTTTTTTTAGGTTGTCGATTAAAATATATTGACTTTAACTAAAAGCGTTAGGTGACATCATATATCTGTCAGTGATTGCTTGGATGTCGAAGAGTCAAGACGTGCGTTAGAAACATGGACTTATTGGATAACAAAGACGTTACGATGATACGTAAGAGGAAGATGAAAAGGAGCATCTTTCAAAGGGGTCAGAGACCTCAATCTGAAATTTACATTAGAATGGTTCTACCGGCAGAGCAGACAACCGCTATAGCTAAAGGTATGCTCGAACGTCAAGCTAAACCTAACGATGTATCAATTATAGGTCAAAAACAAATACGGCCCACCAGTGAAAAACGCAAACGCCAGAATTCAAAAGTAAGGGATGCAACCAGGAAGAGTAAAGTATCTAGACAGAATCCGCCATCTACTGGAAGAAAACCAACACAGAACAAAGGTGAACTCGACAACATCGCAATTATAGGACAAGTATTAAGTTGAACGCTTCCCACACTCCTCCTCAGTCTTGTTTCAAACATTGAAGAACATGTTTCAGTGCGATATTTGTTTTAAAAAATTTGGGAGAAAGGATAATATGTCACGACATAGAAATTCAGCGCATTTAGATATGGACTCGGATGAAGACGCGATGTCAGACGTATCAGTAAAAGAGGATATTTTTGGACCCATAGATGACAATGAGACAAATCACAGTGACAGTGATGACGATACATCTGTCACTTCAGATGAGCCCTTGGAGTTCGATCCTTGGAGCTACATTGTAGATGAAGCTTTTCAAAAGTGCCAGTTGCAGTATGAATCTAAGGTTAATGCGCTCATGGAGGAAGATCCCGACATCAGTGAATCTGAAGCCAAAGAAACTGTTTTCAGTAATATGAAAAGCACCTACAGGAAAGCAGTGATGAACATTTTGGCAGTAAATTGGTATGGTTTGATGCCATGAAAAACGATCCTATTTACAAATCTATAAAGAAGACAGTCAGTCGGTTGATTGATACAGATGAATACGACAAAGTCGAAGCTTTGAAATACGGCATACTCAAGCGGAAGTTTCTCTTTGACAAAGTCCTAGATACATACCAAATTCCAGAGCTGGAAAGAAAGGATGTCATGGAACAAGAAGAAGACTCTGAAGACTCTGAATGATAGTGTTAACCACGAGAAATCACGGATTGCTATAAAATAAATCGTTGGAGGAATTTACCTAAAAATAATGACATTTTATCTTACTCTAATAGCTTTAATGCTTAGCCGTGTAAATGTGAAAATATAGAGAGAATGTTGCATGTAACTGGTAAAAGTATGATGTCAATAAAAATAATGAAACCATCTTTTTTGTTGAATCATGTTATTCTTTATCCTCATTTAAGTAATTAATTTCCTTAGTACATACACGAGGTTAACACAATTACCTATCCAACATTCATTAAGTGAATGCCCATACTTATATCAAACTTCTCACGTCTACTTTTTCACTCCTCATAACTCCTCTTTCACTCCTCATGCCTCCTCTTTCACGCTCTATGCCTCCTCTTTCACTCCTCATCCTGCTTCTTTCACTCCCCATGCCTCCTCTTTCACGCTCTATGACTCCTCAAATAGAGCCTCCTCTTTCACTCCCCATCCCTCCTCTTTTACTCCTCATGCCTCTTCAGTGTTCCTCCTCATGCTTTCTATTTCACTCCTCATGCTTAATAGAATTAAGAAATGTCTAAAGACCCGCCGGAGTCCATAACACATTCCTTGGTACATACATAAAGTTAACCCAATTACCTATCCAACATTCATTAAGTATATGCCCATACTTATCTCAAACTTCTCACGCCTACTTTTTCACTCCTCATAACTCCTCTTTCACTCCTCATGCATCCTCTTTCACACTCTATGCCTCCTCTTTCACTCCTCATCCTTCCTCTTTCACTCCTCATGCCTCCTCTTTCACGCTCTATGCCTCCTCAAATAGAGCCTCCTCTTTCACTCCCCATCCCTCCTCTTTCACTCATCATGCCCCCTCGTTTACTCCTCATGCCTTCTATTTCACTCCTCATGGAAAATAAAATCAAGACATGTCTAAAGACCCGCAGGAGTCTATAACACAAGTATGCTACTGTTCCTGGCACTTGCAGATTTCCAGGATCGAGATAATGACATTTTTACTTCTATGGACTCTCCCGAGTCTATTGCACTTGTATTTGACTATTTTGGAGACCCTCGCAGACTTCCAGGAATCCCGATGCCAATAGAATTAAGAACTGTTTTAACGTCAAGAGACCCTCCCGCCGAGTCTATAACATCGGTCTGCAACTGTTTCTTAGATACTGGATGACTTCCAGGAATCCCGGCAAATATTAGCGAGTTTATCTCCTCTATCACGCATGCGCAGTAACTCAAAGGGCGGGGGGGGGGGTAATCAGCATAAAAGTGGTGACTTCTCCCAACCCCGCTCCCCCACCCACCGCCCATTTTATACACTTAACAACTTTTCTAAGTATACACCTTCGTACTGGGGCATTACTGGCTTGATAATTGATCTATTACTCAAAAACTTTTAATAAAAATGCAATAAATATTAACTGATTAGTTAGAAAAATTGGTCAAATTTAACAAGCATATTGGTAAACTAAAAGATTGGCAACTACATTTTATGCATTCAAACTGATTTGCTCAAAAAGTTGGTTGGACTATGAACAGTTATAAAACATTAAGATTAGAATGAAATGAATTTAATTTAACAGAAATAGAAGAATAGCATATTTCTAGGTTCCAAATATTCATTTATATGTACGCGTAATAAGTTTATTACGGTAAACATACGCTTTATTAACTGATTTTGTGAATTTGTATTATGTGGGTGTCAGTATTCTAAATGATTTTGAGCAGTCAGTTTTGGTCAATTTGAATGAAGTTTTACTAATAAACCAGTGAGTGTTCATTGCATGGTTTATTAAAAGTTTTAGGGCACTAGCCCAAAAATCAAGCCAGTAATGCCCCAGTACGAAGGTGTATACTTAGCCAAGTTGTTAAGTGTACTGCTACAATATATATGGAAATTGAGTTTCTTTCAAAAAATGATATGTAAATTGAGTGTGGGTTAGAGTCTACTTAAACACTGTCTGAATATGTATACGTCTATAACCCACGCTAAATGTTTACATGTTCCGCAACAATGAGTTAAAGGTATCTCACTAAATGTAAACATCCATTTTATGACAGGCGATAAACATTATACGTACATATTTGATGTCTGAAATGTTTAAGTAAATATATCAGCTTAATATTCGTTCATTTTAAATTAAACTTACTTACAAACAAGAAGGACAGTTTCTGAGCGCCCGCGTAAGCAGAGGGATTTTTTTTTTCATCAAAATAATATTGTGGTAAAATTTGCTCCTTCTTTTTATTATCCATAGCGATGTTATATGCACAATCATTCTGCATAAAATAATAAAGTCTAGGTGAAACTGCCTTTATAAACGTGGTCTTTTTATCTCATTGTCCGTGTGTTTACAATAACTGAACATTATATATACATTTCCCGGTTTGCGCAACGTATAAAGAGAGGGCAACTCTTAACAGCCTGTCTAAACGAAACCCTATCTCAGTTCACCAAGGTGGCGGACCACAGTAACCGGTCCTAATTTCACAGTTTCCGACACACACTCTGTACCTAGTCTATGAAAGCAATCCACAACAACAACCTGAAACAGAAATCAGTGATTACTGTAAACATATGGCTATAAGCTACTCATGCAACACAAATTCAGGCTATGAAGAACTCCTGAAAAACTCCAAGGAACACTGAAACACAGTCCAAGCATCATTTTTGCACAGTCGGCCGAGGCAAAAATCACGAAACCCAAAATCTTGCACAATATTAATGTCCAACCGACAACTCCCAGAAATGGTTGCTTTCAAACCAGCTGAAACAGCAGATTCAGAAAAGAATATAGCCAATAGCTGTCATCCCTACCGATTTTCCGCAAAATAAATCCAAAATTATGCAACTGAATTTCTGAAGCGGAAACAGCTTACTATACAGGATTTCCCTAGTTTCGAATTCAAGCCCCTGCATCACACTGATCATCACCTGGCTGCTTTTGGTTTCTAATAGTTATTAAACAAATATACTCTAAATACCTGGAAAACACAAAATCTGTATCTATAATTAATTTAGGCTTGATAAATGTCAAAATATCTTCATAGTATCCCCTATTTCATAATTTCTACATGGCCAGTTCGAGAAGTGGCTATAAAACTGTGATGCGCTCCCCCAAAGAACTATTTAATACGAGATTTATCAGGAAAAATAACTCTACTACGCGTTCGAAGTGCGTCTTTATGCATTAATCTCCCTTGGAGCAAAAACATCGGGTCGGAGCAGAAACATCGGCAGTCGAACCACCAAAATGATACTACTAACGTTTTAATTCAATCTAAAATGTGTTGGTCTACGAGGGAAGTTCGAAAAACAAACGTCATTTCAGTACCCATATTGATGAATGTAAACACGGTATATGAATTCCTGCTGACAGTATATCGTTTTATCTATCAAGCAGATAATTCCATTTATTTAAATCACAAAATTGAGGATTTAATAAAACCGTAAATATGATATGGTGGAATAGTCTATAGTAGCTATGTTTCGGGCAAAGCAAATATCAGTGTCATGGTTCATGAAAAGGTAAAAAACTAAATAAAAAAACGCTTAAAAATGTCAATACCTCATACAGTTAGGATATGATATTAATACATTGTATGTGGCTGTTTAATTATAAAATGAATTTTTTCTGCTATTCTGGCTTCGGACAAGACAGTTTTCAACAGTAAATTAAGTTTAAATAATGGGACAATTGACAGGGTTCGTTATAGCACGTGTGCGTCTGTATAGATACAGAAATTTTCCAGCTTCGAATTGTGTGTTAAGATAACTAACCAGGAAGTATATCCATTGTTAAGATAACTAACCAGGATAGTATATCCATTGTTAAGATAACTAACCAGGAAGTATATCCATTGTTAAGATAACTAACCAGGAAGTATATCCATGTACAATTTGTCAGATTCCATTAAATAATCCTTTTTTTTTTCATTGAAAAAAAAGGTTTCCCTATTTCACTTGCTATGACACAGTAATTCAACGTTTTGAAACTGATGATTTTAATAGTTAAATTGTATTAAAAGTAATTTTTTCTAACAGGAATTCTCAATGTTTAGAGGTTTGAAAATTTAGTTTATGGTTTTATCAATCGTATAACTATTCAATACACATTTAATCAATTATAAGGCCTGTGACAGTAATAGATGGATAGCAACATAGTGCTACCAGCGAGAGGAACCTAAGGTACGTAAGGAAAAAAACACATATAGATAGAATTTTATTTAATTGAAAAATCTTTACAACACTTTTGAAGATGGTCATCGTATGACTTACTTTTAAACAGTATCAAGCTGTAGAAATATTTATGGCTGGTTAAAAACATTTCTGACTGATTTTGTTTTCAGTAACCTAGTCTGTGTTTACATATATTTGAGTTTTTTAACAACATATGTTTGGATATGGTTCTATATCAATTAAAATAATATTTTAAATCTTTTGCTTTCCACTGAATTATACAGTTATCACAGTGAAATTAATTAATTTATTTAACTGTATTGAAACTTTGGAAAACCCGTTTTCTTTTCACTGTTTTTAACAAACTACCCCTTTTTAAACGTATTAATTAATGTACCTACTTTCAGTTGTTCATTTCTATGCAATAAGAATTAAAGAACATTTAACGTAGACACAAAGTACGACATGAGAACATATAAGGTTTTACCGATAACATTTATTATACAAGCTTTTATTAACACGACAATAAGAATTAAAGAACATTTAACGTAGACACAAAGTACGACATGAGAACATATAAGGTTTTACCGATAACATTTATTATACAAGCTTTTATTAACACGACAATAAGAATTAAAGAACATTTAACGTAGACACAAAGTACGACATGAGAACATATAAGGTTTTACCGATAACATTTATTATACAAGCTTTTATTAACACGACAATAAGAATTAAAGAACATTTAACGTAGACACAAAGTACGACATGAGAACATATAAGGTTTTACCGATAACATTTATTATACAAGCTTTTATTAACACGACAATAAGAATTAAAGAACATTTAACGTAGACACAAAGTACGACATGAGAACATATAAGGTTTTACCGATAACATTTATTATACAAGCTTTTATTAACACGACAATAAGAATTAAAGAACATTTAACGCAGACACAAAGTACGACATGAGAACATATAAGGTTTTACCGATAACATTTATTATACAAGCTTTTATTAACACGAGCCACACCAATAGAACGTATACTTCTCAAACTTTTATTAGGATCACCTTAAAGATTTTGTTTATTACTTGCATAAGGTTGAAAGGACAGGCTTGTTGTGATTCTTAAAAATTGTTCATTTGGCATCAGTTTTGTGCCAAATACGGAATGGGCCGACAAACTGTTGAAGCGGAATCAGCGGTTGAAACGTGGTAGGGGCAATAATTCGGGATAAAAAAAGAGAGCGATCCCTATCAAATTTTGAGTTGTATAGTATTGCGAGCTTTTTACGATAACTAACAATACGCGAGCCACGCAACGAGGACATACACTAGTCAAAAGTTCTAAGTGCACACTTGATAAATGTTAATTTTTCCAATAATTTGATTGAATCTTTCAAAATAGTGTAAATTACAATGAAGAAGAATCAATATTCTATTAAAGCACACCAAAAATTTTAAGTCTGCTTAACCAGATTAAAAAATAATAATATTTTAGCTCACTTGTTCTCAGAAAGAAATTCTCAAGTTAATTATCATTGCATCGGCTATCATTTGTGATCGTTTTCTCATCTCTGTATAATTTAAATTTCACGCAGATTTAAAGGAAATACTGTAGTTTGCCATTCCATTGCACTGAAATAGCTTTCTGTAGCTTTGTAATGGTCTGCTGGGCACGATGCGCCAACATACTCAACTTTATTTTATCCATAAAGTTTTTACAGGATTTCAAGGAGAAAATTCCTTTGTTCACACAATGTTTTGTGCCAAAAGTTTTTGAATTGTCTAGCAGTTTGGGATGATACAATTTTCTATGATAGATGTGTAACAGCCTTTCCAAACGAAAAAAATGTATTCATTTCGGTAAAATTGACCAGTTTTCGGATACGCCTTTTGACCGAATAAGCGTCATTTTCGAATAATTCGATATTGAAGTTTATTGAATTTCTATAAATTTTAGTTTTAAATTTTTATTTATTGGACACTTATCCAACAAATTTTACACTAATTTTTTCGAGTTTACGTTGTTTTACGTAAATATTTAATGACGTAATTGAGTAACATCAGCGTTCAACGTAAGCAACGTAATCAATCTAGAAAAAAAAATCGTTTGATTTTCTTCTTAAATTAATAAAATATGCAAAATAAAGTATTTCTTTTGCATTTACGAAAACCGTCAAGATTTCTTTACAACAAATTTGAAGTTGTGCCTGTGAAAAGAATTTTGACGGCAATGTCGTTGTCTGCTGACGTCAACCGTTCCATGGTTACAATTTGTTGGTGTGTTTTTCGTGTTTGTCTTGAGTCGGTGAACATGTGAAAAACAAAAACGATTAAAAAAAATAAATTTCGCTTGCCGCACGGGGATAATGCATAAAAAGCGTATGCCGACGTGGATGACGTAAAACGTAAAACATATGCACGGTTTTCAAAAAATTATTGTTGTTTGATCATTATTAACTGTAAGTCAAACTTTCATTCAATTCGAATAAGTTTACTTTAAGATATTCAAAATTGAAAAGTGTGCACTTAGAACTTTTGACCAGTGTACACTCGCCCAAAGTTCTAATTGGTCATCAATTGTATAATATGTTTACGATGTATGCTGGTTTCGTTTCTTCCCTTTGTGAAGAGAGGTTGTGAAAAGAACTGTTTTGTTTTGGAATCAATTATTAATTAAAATGTATTTTTTAATCGTTATTGATAGTTTTCTTAAAAGAATCCAATGCCATTTAATTACACCGCTGGGTCAAAACTAGCACAGGTACATCAAAGGTGACTTATTTAATGAAATGCCGCTGATAAATAGGTTATAATATTCTTCCTTCTAACAAGGGGTTCTTTTAAAACAAATCAAGCAATTTAGAGCATTTTTCTAGTTGCTTGATTTTCAATTGCATGAAATTAATTTTAGCAAAATTTAGGATAACTTAAGCCAAACTGTTTCAAAGTAAATTATTACCAAATAAAAGCTTAATTTGAAGACTTTTGTTGGCAAAAGAACACAAATAAAGAGATAAGTGTATGTCTTTCTCATAACAAGTAACGGACAAAAAGTGACTTATTAGAAATTTGGATGAGTCTATGAGTATTTCAACGACAACTTTCAATACACGATAACAAACATTTTAAATTAATAATATGCACTTGCAATAAAAGTAACTTTATATTTCATCACTGAAAATCACTTATACGTCAAGTGGGCTTTTAACTTTATTTTCAGACATCTAGAAATTCCCTTATTCTTAGAAATTAATAAAATGTTAATTTTGAGTTGTTAACAATATACGAAAAAACAAACAAAATGGCTTAATGTGCATAGCACAGTACATTGGTTTGATGAACACTGATACTTTAAACGGCAATATTAATTTTTAATCGCTTGATTTGTCTGTTGAAATGTATTGCATTCTCTCATACTCTTACAATGAATGATAAAATTATTCTAGAATCCAAGACAAAACACTTCCACTTCACAACACTGCAGTCTTAGATCTACTGGTAGGTCGTGTTGTTGTATTCTCGTTGCTTTACCATAGATGGGTTTCAAAAAGTATTCTAAATTTAAAGGAAAAACACTTCTACTTCATACAACTGCAGTCTTAGATCTACTGGTAGGTCGTGTTGTTGTATTCTCATTGCTGGTTTCGGACAGTACAACTTAGTTGGTGATTTTATCGGTGCTTCTGTGTAAGTCATACACAAAGTTCCGTTTTCACCAGTCTTCCCTTCTTCAAACGAGTTGTGCACAAATATGCTGAAGTTTGTGTTTCTGAACACTGAAGCGATAAATAAAAATATTTGCATCAGATAAAGACAATAGAAATGTTGACATATGACCTCGCTATACTTTCTTGCCTTCATCAAAACACACATGTAGAACATTCGTAAAGTGTTTATCTGAATATAGTGGATGGTTGTGTTTTTTTTTTTCTTTTCATCGCTTTGACTGTTAGTAAATTTCATTTTTAATCGTTTGTCGACTAAGAAAAAAGGTTTAATGATTTAATCATCGGTTTCTTAATTAATTTGATAAGAGATTCACATATTAAAGGAAATTTTATTCATACAACAAAAGTTGAATTTGAGTTAAATTAAACATTTATATTGTGGCGATACAGAATATATGTGTAGTGTAAACATCATAATAAAAGCATCAGTAAATAGGTTATTTTAATATAATGAAGATTGAGAGGCTCACCGTAAGCGGAAACTTTAACTCGAAAGTAAGGTAACACAGCTTTACAGAACCAGAAGTCCCAAATTCCATGACCCATGAAGAAGCACTGCCTGTTGTGCGCGCGCATTTACAGCCACACGGTTGATCACCGATCACACAGAAGAACTCGTCAAAATTCCCGCCTATAGCTTTGTCTGCCACACAGTCGGAAAATGTGGGTGATTGCCATGCCTGGGTTCCTTGTAATTTGGTTATTTCTACAATATGATATAGGCTGTTTAATTCAAAAATAATATTATCATGACTGTTAAATGCCAATTAGAAATAGATACATGCAATACAAAATGAACATAAAATACTGCCATTAAATTATGCCCCCCGTATACCATTTTAGATATTTAGACAATAATGCTTAATTAAAGAGTTTCAGATATTGTCCTAAGATGTTCCCCAAAGCCAGAGGTGTTTTTCTTATATTTGGACAATACTGAGCAATTCCGGTAATACTTGTTATTGATATAAAGAAACATTAGGGTTTTTTTTCAATAATTGTTCTGTTAGTGCTCAATTAAACCGTTTAATTAATTAGTTTGTATCCTGGTTCATACATATAATAGTATAAACATGCCCATGTCTGGTTATAAATACACGAAAGTATATGTGTTGACCCCATTTCCATCACAATTTGTTATTTTTCAAATGAGTCACTGTAATTTTATTACTGTTAATAAAATCAGCTACATGTATTATATACTACTCAAAATTTAATAAGGATCGCGTATAAGATTGTGTTTATGCCTTACATAAGGTTGAATTGATAAAATATTTGCTGTGATTCTGAAAATTTGTTCAATTTTCATAAGCATTGTGCCAAAACAGGAATAAACCGACAAAATTTTGAAGCGGAACAGCATTTGAAATTCGGTAGGGGGAATAATTCGGGATACAACGTAACGCGATCATTATCAAATTTTGAGTAGTATATAAACAATGTAGCAATTATTATATTTTTTGTTATATAAATCGCTAAATAATACCTTTATAATAGACAGTCCATCCGACGCGTGGAGTTGCCAACAATGTTCCCTCCTGGGGGGTATTATGTCGAAAGTTCACAGGTGGAATTTGCTTGATTCGTGTGAATTGCTGCACAATCTGAAGTTTCCTTGCACATAATCAAGCACTTGCTCAAAGAATCAGCGTATAACGTAATGTTCGGTGCGCCAAATGTCACGTCTGTTTCATTCCAACGCATCCATTTTGTGAACTGAATGCAGTTTGCCTTTTGCAAAAAGTAATGTATTAGAAATAAAAATGAACATTTTAACGTTAACATTCTTAGACTTTCTAACTGTGTGCTCTTTAAATGCCAGGACGTAACCGAGCTCTGTAGCTGTTATCAAGAGCTGTAATCTATAGATATCGGATAACAAGAAACCCATTCATATTCATTATTAACACATTTGTATACTCTTTCAAAAAGTCATAGTTATTCCCCTTTTTAGTTCATTATTTTGATACATCAAAAAAAAAGTTTCCTCCTTCACCATTAATTTGTTAAGATTATTGCTGTTTGCAAATGAATGTTTGGCCATAATTGGTCCTTTTAATCGTCAAACTGCATTTATTAATTCGAAAAGTCGAGCGTGCTGTCTTTTCTGGCAGCTCTTGTTGTAAGATAAGAACAGATAGATAAGATAAGAAATAATAATCAAACATTGAGAGCATTGTTCTTCAGTTTCTTCATGTATAATTAAATGTGTTGTAGACATATTTGTTTTTTTAAGATTGCCAAATGTAAAACCATAGAATAGGCCTCGATAAGAAATGTGTATGTCTTTAAAGTGCGGTCTAAATGCTCTTATCTTCTTTTGATTTATGGTAACTGTTAAATTTTTTATTTGAAGTACTTGTAATTTTTTGTGTGTCTTTCCAATTTGGAGTATTTTCACTTACGAAACATGTACATATTTATTGTTTAGAACCTGTTCGGTCAATGGTGAGGTTGTTGCATGCTCTTACCTGCTTTTTATAAACGCCCACTGGCAAATATTTCCAATGAGCGCCCCGAGTCGGCTCATGTATTAAAGTCTGGCTCGACCTTGTATATTACATTAATCAACATTATTACCAATTAAGTAAATTTAAGTTTGCTTGATAAAATGTAGGAAATTTCGATTCTACACCCCCTATGTAGAATAAGTCACGCGCGTTATATGACGTCACGACGTCTTACGCAGTTATGAACGGACGATCAAATGTCTCGTATTTCACTCCGCTACTATAATAAGTAGTGCAAAGAAAATTTTACAGGAATATACCCAAACTGCACAAAATAAATACGGTATGCAAGAAAAAGTATCATTCACTTACGTTGGGTAAAGATCGCGCGATCTGGCCATCGTGAAATATGCACTTTGGCGGTTCCCTCGTTACCGCCCTTGTGCATATTTTACTCGGGCCGGATCACGCGATCTTTACCCAACACACGTGAATGATACTTATAGTCCATTCACTTTAAAGGTGCCTGGTCACGTATCAAGACGAAAAACTCAAGTGTTTCAAATACTAAATTTTATTATTAAACTGTAGAATGCCTGTAAACAAAGTTAATGAGATGTGTCCCGAATGTATGACTGGTTTTTGCACGGTCAACGTACGCGTGAAAATATTTAATTAACGTTGTTATAGCGTTCCTAACGCAGTAAAATTCACCCACAGCAGGTCCTTAGTTGCAAAATGTGCTGATACTGTTAAATAATTTTATTTCGCGCGAGTTAAATTTTCGCTTATTTCGCGCTACGGCGAAAAAACGCGAAATTTAACCCCATCGAAATTTAACCATTTAACAGTGTTTCTTTACAGCCCCCGGGCCCCGGGTTTTATGCGAAATTTCGTCCCCGCGAAAAATAAATGACACTTCAGTAGTCCAAAACTTCGGCGGAATTCGCGTCTTTCAGACATTGATAGGCATTACTTAATAGTATGAATAATATTTATCGCATCTGAAAGATTGAAGTATTCCACCATAAACTGTGAAGAGGTAGCTTGAAGCTGTAATAGGATATATAGAGGGCACTTGTGTTTATAAGTGCAAGATAGAAATGTATTCCACTCGAGTGTGAGCTTCGGAATTCTTTTTTCGCGAGTGACTTACATGTAAGCACGGGTAAAAATAACTCATTCGCGAACTAGTATACGTGTTTTGCTTCAGTGTGAGCTAAACATGAAAAAATCTTTAACCGAGAGTGAACTGTTTTAGCGGGAACAAGGCTCTGCCAATTTCCCGCTTAAACAGTTCCCCACTGTTACAGTTTTCTACATAATTATCTCATGCAAGATACTTTTTCTTGCACAACTTCAATTGTTTGCAACATTTGTTTGTAAGTATAATGCCTATGTTTTGTTCCCATACTCTGTAATGTTAACGTTAACAAACACAGTTTTTAATGACGTCACTTACGTGATTATATGACGTCAAATATTTTATGACGTGACGTAATGTAAACACGCAGACGGTATCTCCAAAGAAAATATAGGATCAAAACACGTGGAAACACTTGAATCCGGTATGCAAGAAATTTATATCTTTCACTGGTAGAAACAGTTCTCTGTTTATTTCATGCTTTTATGAATAACTTGCGTATTTTTGCCAAAACTGCATTAAATGGTGTCAAAAACATTAAACTATTTTTGACGTTACTTTATGGCGTAAATACCCAACATTAAACTCGTTTTATAAACGTTCTCATTCGGAAACGGTTTTGTGTATGCGTACTAACATAAAAAAAACAATGAAACAATGGAATACCACTTGTATTTCACCGAAAAATTTCTATAATTCACTGGAGAGGGAGCAAATAACATCTATTTGAAATTTGAGATACAGAATCCGAGATACATTTGTTATTATTTATTGTAAATTGAAAGCAAAGACAAATGGTATACAGAGGTATGGGAGCGGGAATAGCGAGGCTCACGTGTACCAATTAGTGTTAGTTAAGTTTAACAAATGGACTCCAAAAGATAACAAATTAATCAATGGAGCTTCAAAGAAATTCTACTCCCAGCACTTTAAGAAAAAAGTTTACTTAGGCAAGTTAGTATCATATATATTAAAATATGTGTTACATTCTATCTACAGCTCTGTTAGAACCAAAATGAAAGTGTTTAGGGCGTTTGCCTTTGTTGAATCAACCTTATCAGCAAAAAATGTTATTAAAATATTATGTTTCTTATCACTCGAGCTGCCTTTTCGCAGTTTGGGTTAAAGGTTATAAAGCTGAGATTGGAAACCAGTCTCAAATCTCAAGCATCTGATTGGCTGAAATGGCTTGAGATTTGAGACTGGTTTCCATGCTCAGTTTTATAACCTTGGACACAGGATGGAAGTCTTCAATGCCTCAGCTGTGGTTAGTATTAATCGTACAACTTTTGTTTAAACAATATTTATTAACCATATAGCATGTTACAAACTTGTAAATAAACCTATATAGTCACAATTAGTTATGAGAATCTGGAAACAAGTTTCTGAAGAAATCTTATGTTAATCTATTTTCTGGGTTTGAAAAATATAGGCGGTTACACACATTTAATGCTCAAGATATGAAAATGCAGTATAAAATTCGTAAATCGAATTTAAGTTGTGTTTGGTAAAGATTATTCTTTATGTTAAAAAAATAAACTATTTTAAGTAGAGGTTTGACAAACGGGTATTTGTTTTAACAAAATGAAAATAATAATTTTTTAATTTGTTATTGATTTTTTTTTCTCCTTAAAAAGTTTGCACGTCGACCATCGCCATCCGTCCAGTAACGCAGCAAGACAGAAGCTCATGCCGCAAAACGGCTAGAGGCAATAATGAATTCTTTTACTTTTATATATACATATGCGTTTTCGTCATCGCTCAAGTGTTCATTTCCGTAAATGAAGTGTTGATACGTCAGTACACAAGGTAAATTATATAATGGCTACATATTACTAAAAAGGGGGCGAAATTTGCCGAAAGCTTGGACTAATTAGTACATTTTAGGATCGACTGTGAGTGAATTTAGAGACCGCGGTTAGTCCGGCCCCGGGGTATGTTCGGCACATTATCATTTTAAGTACAAAAATTAAGATTCAGAGCGCGCGTCGATAATGTAATGTCTCTTGTGACGAAATTAATGTTGTATGTACATAAACAAAATTTTCGATTTTGTGAAGGAAAAATGGCTTTTTTGACTGTTAAGTAAATTTTTCACAAATATTTGAGTTTTTATTTGCCATGAGTTGCTTCATAATAAGAACATTAATTTTACATATGCAACATGTTAAAACACCCCTCAGTTAAGTCACAGCTTGTTCTTTTCACCTTCAAAACTATACACGCAGGTATCACGTGATGTTTATAAACAGTTAGCAAGGGGCTAGTTCGGCCATCGGGGCAGGGGCATGTTCGGCTAGTAGCCGAATAACCCCTTTGCTCCAGCATAGTTTTATTTTCTTGATGAAAACTCCGTGTTATTATGAAATGAAGTGTATTTACTCTCACAACTTAGATAAAACATGTTCTGGTTCAAAAAAAAAACGCCCTTTCTTATTTTGGAAATACCATTATATGCAGCAAATTACATGTTTTAGCTAATCGGTATATTATGAGAGGTAGGATTCTCATTCTGAGATCTACACTGACATATTCAATGTATTTTTTAAGAATTATTACGATTGGTTTTGTATTTTTTGGAACATACCTAACCATAGTGCGAAGTTACAAAAGAAAACATATAAGTTATTCCAAGATACCAGACTCTATAGAAAGGAGTTAGAACATTACAACAACAACCAACACGAACACATATTATACGTTCTCATACCACAGAAACCTTTATTTCCAACAGAAAACATCCATACATCACATATATGACATTTTACACTGTATGCCTACCTACAAATATATAGGCATATAGGGTGAAATGTCGTTTATGTGGTGTCTGAATGTTTTCTGATGGAAATTCAGGTTTCTGTGCTCGTACACACTAAATGCGCATGCACCCACGCGGATTTATATACGTATATGACACAACAAGTTATATATAAAACATTTTTAAAATTATTGTTAATAAAAGTTGATTTCTGAGCCTACATGTTTGTACATTATGCTTCTTAAAGTTTTTAAGTCTACAAAAAAATAATTTTAAAAAATCTGCCCGAAGGCCGAACATGCCCCAGGGGGTAGCCAAACTTGCCCCAATGTCAAGTTTGGCCACTATGACCTTATTACTTCAAAAACCAATAACCATTTCTTTCAAAAAGAAATTTCATTTAAAGTTCAGGGGTAATCAAGCCCATATAATTTCTTAACTATTTATGAAAATTTGTAGAGAATTACATTTTGAATTCATTAAAAAATTGCATGTTTTTAAAAATGGGGCCGAACTAGCCCCGGTCTCCCCTACTGCATTAGTAACGCTATTATAACAACTTTGGTTTTAAATATATTCAGACACGCGCTTTAACCGTGTAAGAATACTGATATGCTCTACTTAGGCAGTGTTTTGTTTGTAGAAAAATAACGACTTCTATTTCAAATTTCTAACGTTTAATCAGTCCGTGAAGCAATGGAAAACCATTTGCAATAACAATTATCAGTATTCACATTTGAAATTTCAAATAATATATATTTCAACATTTAACAACAAATACGTTTCTTATGGAATACCATCTATGTTACCAGTTGGAAATCTCAACTTAAAACTGTCCATGCAAATCAGTCAAAGATAGTTGTCAAGATCACCATAGTTGCCAAATATTTAGCGACTTGACAATTTTACAACCTCTTAATTGAGATTAAGATACTGCATCTTTGTTACTTTGTCTGTCTGGATGTCATATCTATATACATGTATTAAATGATTATGACTGATAATTATTTCTTAATATTTAACAACATATAGGAAAATTTGTAAAAGTTCTGAAACGATTTTTTACTGCATAAAACGATTTTTCTGCATAACAATATTATATCACATTTAATGTGTTTCCATGACTTTAACAGTTCATTTTGTAAATTCTGATATTTAATAACACTTAATATCTTCGTCACTTTTAAACACTATGTAGACAAGTGCGACTAAGCGAAGCTGGGTATTATTGGGTGTAGCGGTGGGTTAAATGCTGTGGATTGGGGCCATAGTGCTTCTCCCACCTGAAGCGTCTGTAGACGAGTACACGTTGCTAATAACGCTTTTGTTTAAAAGTTAATGAGACAAAAATTTCAATTTCCCCTTGCCCTCATACCACCTTTTTATCTGCATATTTCGAACTTTTATTATAACCGTTTTTGAGGATTTACCGTAAGTATTCGCCGTACGAACAACTACGCCTCTGACTGACTGATTTAAATCCCCAATATCGGTTAATTGATGAAGCACGTGTGTAGCAGCGGGGACTGGCTGATTAAGTGCCAGTGACTTTAATTTGGAACCCGATAATAAAATGTTTACCAATAAGTTAAGTTACAAAAAATCAACTTAAATGTTGGTCACGGATGATTGTATTACTACACACGTACATTATTAGATCATGGGAAACTCGCATCGCCGCACAATTACTATACACTATAGGTTTAACAACTGGATATAGCCAGTCATTCACTCAGGACAGCAATCAATAGTCGGCCGATAAATAATGGTCTTTAGTTGTCATTTTGTAAACACGAAGAAAATAGCAAGACAGTGAAAAGAAGCAACGTGCGGTCTTTGATGTTCAAGGCTTAAACAATAAACAGGACTAATAGTGGGAGGTTATACGTAGGACGTACTTCCGGGTTAGGTTAGTATAACCTTTTCGTACTGTATCATAGCTTAAAACCAGGGTCGGAACAGGATTAGGGAGAGATTGCGAGTAATCGGTGGGGGAGAGATAGAGGGGAGAGAGAGGGGGGGAGAGAGGGGAAGAGAGGGAGAGAGAGAGAGAGAGAGAGAGAGAGAGAGAGGTTATGAGTTGAATATATATTATCCTTATTAATTATTTTTACAGTACTGTACATATCAGAGGACATATCAGCACATAGACAAAAATCCCATTAGTAAGATACAGAAACATTTATAGGTTAACGAAGTTGCTAACTTACTGATAACAAACAATACACGAGTACATTTATTTATAGAAAGGATAAGTGTCTTAAAGTATATAAATGTGCGTTTATCCAATGGAATTTACTGTTTTGAATTAATAGAACATTCAATTAATGTTTAACAGACTGGTTACAACGAGTGAAAAAGAGATATGCTTGTTTACATATGTCACAGATGGATCTCGCGCACGCGGTGCAATTGAGTCGCTCCTAAATATTCATCCATTTCTATATAAAAACAATGTTCGAATATTAAAAATCAATTGTAAAAAGATTTATTTGGTATGCAAGACAAAAAATCATATTGAATTATTTTGGGTCCGACTCTGGCCTTCACGCACATGTTTTGGTTGTTAATGAGGTAACCCCAGCCCGACCGGACGGTCTATCGGTTTTCTGTTATGTACGGACCTATAAACGATCCTCACAAACAAAATAAGTTTCTTGCAAGTTTATAACATTTGTTAACAGGCCTTGACAAATCAAGTTGGGGCGCTGTCATGACAGATCCTTGCGTTATCGCCCTTGAAAATGGTCCGTGGGCCCAGAATTTTCTATCCCGGCATCACGAACAGTGTGAAGAAAATGTATTAACATAAAAATTTTGTCCCAAAACTGTTAACATATTCAATAAACAGGGCTTTTTTCCAATCCGAATTTCCAGTTAAAAGTTTGTTTATACGTTTTTTCTATCACGTATTACTTACATGTTACAAAACACACAGTATGGTTCTTAAGAAAGTGCAATGATCTCAGATGAAATTTAAACCTTCGTGGAGTCGTTTCAAAAGGGAAATTAAAGTTCAAGTTTTAACATAATGAAAGGACAGGAAATCGCGACGGGCTTTCAGATACATGCAACGTAAACAGGACTAAAATGGTTGTGCGGTAGGCTAAAATAATTTAACATTAAATTTTACTTGGTCACATTTCAGGACGAAAACATTAAGTGTTTTCAAAAAATTATATTATAGAAATTGTAGAAGACCAGCAAACAAAACAAAGTACTGTTGTATCATTTAATTTCTCGGGGATCAACTTCGCGCAAATGACATAAGTCACATTTTCGCGAGGGCTTAGATTCGCGCACTTGTATTATTCTAATAAGAATAGATATTCAGTGGTTTGATTTCGGTAGGGTTTGATTTCGCGCAATTACCCTAGGGTGAAATACGCGAAATTAAACCACCGCGAAATACAATAATACCACAGTAAATGGGATTTAATATTCTTACACAGTCAAAGTACGCGTGATTATACATGCACATATTTTGTGTTGACACAGTAAAATTCACTTAAAACAATCTAAATATGTACTGATTGGTCCAAAATTCGAAGTTCGATCCTTTTCAATCCGTTATAGGGATTACAAATTGTTAGAATCAATATTAACCACAATTGAGACTGAAGTATTTCTGCCTAATCTGTGAACAGACAGTTTTAAGAGCAAAAGTATTTGTATAATTTTGTTATTGTTGTTTGTTTTTTTTAATCAATATTAATTCCATTTTGAAATATGTGTCACACTAAATTGCATGGCGTTTTTACCAGTTTGGAAATATGACCCATACCACTGGAAATGGGAAATGCCGTTTTGCCAGAAATTGGGAATGTTTGCACAATTTGTGAAAAAAAAAGTTTGAGTCATATTTAATTTTGAAAATAACTACTGGATTTAAGAAACAAACGACTCAGAAGCTAAAAAGCTATAATACTTTATTAATAAAATGACACAGATAACTGGTTTTTGTCAGTAATTTTTGTAATGTTTCGATTCGGATTTTTTAGCTCACCTGTCACATAGTGACAGGGTGAGCTTTTGTGATCACCCTTCGTCCGTCGTCCGTCCGTCCGTCGTCCGTCGTCCGTTCACAATTGTTGTCCGCACTCTAGCGGTCATAATTTTTATCCGATCTTCTTCAAACTTGGTCAGAATGTTTATCTCATTGATATCTAGATCAAGTTCGAAACTGGGTCATGTGACCTTATAATCTAGGTCACTAGGTCAAATTACAGAAAAATCTTGTCCGCACTCTAGCAGTCTCAATTTTGGTGTGATCTTCTTTAAACTTGGTCAGAATGTTTATCTCAGTGATATCTAGATCAAGTTCGTACCTGGGTCATGTGACCCTTAAAACTAGGTCAGTAGGTCAATTTAAAGAAAAAGCTTGTCTGCACTGTAGAGGTCTTAATTTTGGTCCGATCTTTCTGAAACTTTGTCAGAATGTTTATCTCATTGATATCTAGGTCAAGTTTGAAACTGGGTCATGTGACCTTGAAATCTAGGTCACTAGGTCAAATTATATAAAAATCTTGTCTGCACTCTAGTGGTCTTCATTTTGGTGCAATCTTCTTTAAACTTGGTCAGAATGTTTATCTCAATGATATCTAGATCAAGTTCGTAACTGGGTCATGTGACCCTTAAAACTAGGTCAGTAGGTCAAATTAAGGAAAAAGCTTGTCTGCACTGTAGAGGTCTTAATTTTGGTTGGATCTTCTTCAAGCTTGGTCAGAAAGTATATTTCGATGATATCTAGGTCAAGTTTGAAACTGGGTTATGTGACCTTGAAATCTAGGTCACTAGGTCAAATTATATAAAAAATCTTGTCTGCACTCTAGCGGTCTTAATTTTGGTCCGATCTTCTTCAAACTTGGTCAGAATGTTTATCTCAATGATATCTAGGTCAAGTTTGACAGGTGAGCGATTTAGGGCCAATTGGCCCTCTTGTTATATTATTGTGAACATGACCTAATATCAGCTATAAAATCGACTGAAAACAGGTCGTGTTTAATTGACTTACTCTTGTTTAAAATTATGTTGATATTTTCTTTGGTATATGACAGTTTGATAAACGATTTTATATCTATGGTATGATCCTTAATTGTTTTCTGTCTGATGTCAAAAATAGTTTGAGCTTGAATGTTTAATTACGTTTTATAGAAAATTGTCTTTCTCAGATACAGAGATGAAAACAATTAAGGTGATATTGCGCTGGTTCAGTCAAGTGACTCAAGCGATGTTGGTATCCTTCACAAACCTCGGAGTGATGAAGCTGTGTTTCGCGTGTTATGTTTAACAACAAGCAAACCATTTTAATGGAGTCACGTCAACAATTTTTTAAATACGTTGTTTACAAAACTTACAGTAAATTCAGAAACAATCCTCATTGTATTTCATTACTTTATACCTGCACTGTAACTACTAAAACTAAAAGAACCAAGCTTCAATCTCTATCATCATTATTCATCATAATCATCATCATCATCCTTCTCATAATCTCTACCATCAGCAACATCATTATCGTCTCCAAAACGAACAGTAAATCTAAGTTACGTTATAATGATCATTATTTTTTATCTAGTTTTCTCAACAACAAAGCAATGAAACATGTTTTGTGTGACAAAATTTTGGATCTAAAAATAGTTCTTTTTTATTATTTTGGTGAGCAGACGACAGCTTTTTACGATCAAGTGATGACAACCATTTGCCGCCTTCTTCAAAGGCATATTTTTTCAGACACTAAATCTTACCATAATATCTCTATTCCGATAAATCTTTAATGATTGTCTTTTCCTTCTTTGTCATCTTAACAGGCCGATAAGCCAATGGGATGGGTACACCACCAACAGCCATCTCGCCTTCCATACTGCGTAAACTATCATGCGATATCCACATACCCTGCAAATCGTGTGCTAACAAAGGAGTGCAGCAGCACACACGCTGTGTCTGTGATGGCTGCAAAGAGGTTATGTGCGAACCTTGCTTTAAATCACATACTAAATCGTGCGGTTCAGCAACCTCATCTGACGACGAGGGAGCTCTAGATAAGAGCAGGCAAACTTCAGCCAAATCTCATCGACTTTCCGTTCCAGAGGACACTAAAGTTATTAATCCACAAACACTAAAGCCTGCTTGTCCTATGGTGATGAAAATTTTAAATACTGATGAAAGAAAATCTTTAACTCATCAAGCACCAAAATCTTCAGAAAATGCAGATGTGACAACAGACCCGCAAGATCCTGGAAATTCGTCAAAACAACAATCTAAAACTGATGAACCAAAAACTAAAGCTGTTACAGATCCAAAAGTAGTGGACGATTCACAAGCAAATGGGTTAGAAGCGGAAAATGCAAAGGCTAAATTAAAACAGGATATGGCTTCTAATATTCAACATGATTCTTCACAAGCAAGTTGTTCACGAAGCATAAGTTCTGAAGAGTACGCAGAAATGAGCAATGCACCAAGGGAACGTTCATTTACTTTCCCTCAAAACGCCAATTTAAAAAGACCATTGTTAAGAGAGACATCTTGTGGTCCTGTCCCTATTCAGCAGCAATATTCACTTCTAAAGCACTCGGTTTCACATGGTTCTGCTGAAGAGGTTCGATCCCGTCAAAGTGCAGATATTTTAAACCGCAAAAAATTAGAACGATGTAAACAGCATGTTGAGGAAGTTGTCACTCACTTTTGCCAAAAGCATGAGACGTTGACCTGCAAAGTGTGCATGGATACAGAACACAAAAAGTGTGACGTGGTCGATATAGCTGATGTTGCAGAAGCATTTGGAGGCAGTGAAGAATATGAAACAATTAAATCATCTTTAAGTGCATTACAGGACAATATAGCTCAAATTCTGAGAGTTACTTATGAGAACAAACAAAAAACCATGAAAAACAAAGAAAATGTTTTAGAGCAAATAAAAAATTTCAGAAGTGCTTTGGACGAATTCTTAGATAAATGGGAAGCGAAAATGAACAAAGAAACGGAACATATGTTTAAAGAGATTCTCACTCAGCAGGAGTCAATCTTGACAAAAAGCAGTGCGATGAATACTGATACTGAAACAACACTTGGGTATTTGCAAACATCGGAAAAGAATTCAGAGGAAACGAATAAAAAATTATTTATCTGTGCCAAGAAAAGTAAAGACTTAGTAGAGGAATACACTGCAAAGGTAAAACAGTTAGAACTGGAAACGGTACAGTGTAGCATTACATTCCATCCGAATGTAACTATACAAAAGGTATTCCAGTCAGAAAGGCGGCTAGGCCACATGTCCTTAAAGCAAGAACCTTTTAAGCCATTAGTGAACGACAAAAAGAGCGCTTCCATGAGAAGAAATGCAAGCATGGAGAAAACATGTTATGAAACCATCACAGCTTCCCCATCGGGCCATATTGATGTTAAACTATCAGGAGATCTTAATAATTGTGATATATTTGGACTCGCAGTGATTAATGAAGACAAAATAGCTGCCGTGGACAACAGTAACTCAAGTGTTAAGATCATTGACTTAAGAAAGGACAAGGTTGTTTCAGATTTAAAACTTTCTTCTGCACCATGGGATATTACATTACTTCCAAAAGCTCGTTTAGCAGTTACACTTCCTGGGAAAAAAGTGATTCAGATTCTCTCAGCTTCTGGGAGTCTGTCCAAAGTTAGTCAAATTAAAGTCGACGGATACTGTCACGGGATTGATTATTGTGACGAACATTTAATCATTGCAATGAACACCTACCCATCTAAAATTGTAATCATGAAACTGAACGGCCAAGTGAAGAAGACGATTGCAACCGATGATACCGGGGCAAATTTGTTCATGTCTTGCCAAGATATAGCAATAAACAAAACCACAAGGGACATATATGTGTCTGACACATACAGTAGTAGTTATTGCATAACACGCCTGAGCTGGGAAGGAAAAGTGACGGGAGTGTACAAGCATTCTGTGAGGTGCGAAACCCGTGGACTTGTTGTTCTCGATAGTGGTTCCATAGCCGTTTGCTACTTCGACCTGAACAGAATATTATTGGTGTCGCCGGATTTGAAAAGCAGTCGTAATATGTTACATAAGAAAGATGGAATTTTGCGACCAAAGTCGTTGGCCATTGGTGTCGATCAAGATACTTTATTTGTAGGGAGCAAAGATAAAAACTGCTTAGATGTTTTTGACTTGACTTGAAGATTTTCAAGAGAATGCATATCGACAATACCACGGATTCTACCATTCTGTTAGCTGTTTGTGTCTAATTTTGAAGTTTATTTTTTATTTGTCTGCTCAAACCAGTACTTTTTACACCAAGACTGTTGGTATATTTAACCCTCTCGTGTTCCGCTGTTTCTACAATGATATTTTTGCTTGGCTGTTGATTGTTGATACTTTCTGACTTTTTTCTTTGTTTAATCACAATAATTATATCTCAAGTTGTATGTTTATTGTAGAATGTAGTTAGAGTCAGCTGATTTGTTTGTAGTATGTAGTTAGTACCAGCTCTCAGGATAACTACAGAGCATGTACTAAAATGTGCAAGGCTTGTTTATCTGATAATTTATTCAGTGTCAAAGGTCACAATTTTTAGTAGAATATGTTGAACTGGATTTTGTGGTTAACATGAAATGTCAACATAACTAGTGAAACATGTTGGAGCGTGCAAGACTCGTTTATTGGATTATGTGGTTAACATGAAATGTCAACATAACTAGTGAAACAAGTTGAATCTATGCAAGGCGTGTTTATTGGACTGTCTAGCAAGCGTCAAATGTCAACAAACATGTTGAACTTAGCAAGGCTTGTTTATTGGACAAGCGTACTAGGTCAACATAACTAGTGAGACAACATGTTGAAACTTCTCAATGCGTGTTCATTAGATTTTTGTCAAAATAATTGTGGAGCATGTTTAACTTTGCATAGAAATGCGAGGATTTTTATAATATTTAATAACAAAAAATCCGATTCCATAAATGTGATATATGCCCAGAAATGAAACATTACTGATAATGTCTGTATCTTCTGTTAATCCTTTAAGGAACCAACAGTTTGTAAATAAAGCCTTTAAGGAACGAACAGTTTGTAAATAAAGCCTTAAAGGAACGAACAGTTTGTAAATAAAGCCTTAAAGGAACCAACAGTTTGTAAATAAAACACGTGAATTCAGAAGTAGCTTTTGGAACAGATGATTGCCTAGGATAAGTGAGAATAAGCTGGTGTACAATTATAGGCTATCTTTAATGCTTCTGGGTACATGTGAGCTTAATATAATACCATTGTGATGTCTGTCTTAGTAAGAGTAAATGCTAGCTTATATTTATGTCTTATTGTTTAAATCTGCTGCATCTGTATCTTTTATTTACATTATAATAATTTGAACTTTTTTCATACGATGTTAAAAGAAACGTACTAAAGTCAGACTGATCGCTGCTATCGATGACCAGAGGAAACACCAGAATATATATATACAGTCAACCCTGTCTATAAAGACCGCTCAGGAGAAGACCCAAAAGTGGTCTCTAAAGGCAGGTGGTCTTTATTTACATGTGAATTTATTCTTTATGTCAGTCAGTGGGACAAATAATGTGTGGTCTTTATCACAGGTTTGACTGTAATATTGAGTTGGATTCTCCAGAGGTTTTACACCAGCAATACATACGTTGTGTTTGATGCTATTGGTGTTTTAACACCCTTGTTATTTTCAAATTTTAACACCCTTGTTATTTTCAAATTTTCTTACATTTTTGAAAAATGAAAAAGGGACTGGAACCGCCCTATGGGCCAAATGCTGTGTATAAATATCTCTTCATGAACTAACACAATTAACTGTAAAAATGATTCTCTTAAAACGATTTACTTTTAAGAACATTTACGGGGAATGCGGGAAAATGCGGGGGCTCAAACATTGCAAATGACGAAAACTTGTTATAACTTAAAAAAATGAATTGAAGGAAAAGTATACTATATAAATAAACCATGATCCGAGTCGTTCTCGAATTCCTTTAGGTTGGCATTTCAATTATTAATAAGTATTAAATATTACAACAACGTATTGTAGTTTCGATATATTGAACAGCTTTTGCACATATTACTTTTACTAGTAAAATGATATTAAGTATAATAAATGTGAATGGTTTATTTATCTTTATTAGTCGTGTGCTATTCAGAATGCAATATGTGTACAATGTATATGCAACATACTTTTCAGAATAGTGTTTACAATGATTTGATCTATTTTTTGTTGTGAAAATAACTCCACTTGCTAAGAAAAACTATTTTACTCCACTTGCTAAGAAAAACTATTTTAATTGGTGTGTGTGTGTGTGTGTGTGCATTACCCAACTAAAGAGCTTGTTTGCAACCAATTAACAGACAATCTGTTCATCATTTTTCTTTCTATTTTAATACATTTGCGTTACTTTTATGAAACATAAATAATGTCTAAGTATATTAGACTATAATGACATATTAATACACAATATGCTTATTTTCTTGTTTGTTATTTCTATAGATTGTTCCATGATTGCAAGTGTATGTCAACGCCATGGTTCCTCGCAAATATTTTAGTGTGAAGATCATCGAGATAAGCGACGTCACATGCTACCTTTGGGATCAACGTTATTCAAACTATTTTCTGTTTTGTAAATTTCAAAACATTTTATGAATGTACCATTTGTATTAGAATATAATTATTTTTAATTTATATAATATTATTTTGTGTCCAGTGTATTCAGCCAGGTTTCAATGTTATAAACTTGAGAACATGTTTTTCCTGTAGTTACATGTAATAGCCGGGGATGTAAATACGAATTTCACACCTCTAGAGCCCCGGAGAACTTATCTGACAAAACAAGACTTTAAACCATGTTTTGCAGCAATATGATATTCTGCACAAGACTTAAAATAGCATCCATTTGCAGAAAATTAATCAGCTAAATGGCGATTTCCCAAGAACACGTCAATATCGTTAAAAAAACAGCGAAGTATTTCTTCAATAACATAAAACACGTCCCGACAAGCCACTGAACTTGTATTGAATTTTACTGCTCGGAGCAACGTGTCAAAGTTGGCAAAGACAATTTTCACTTAATTTGGCTTTTAGAGATCAATGCACGTCTACTAACACTAATGGTGCTGCTGCTATCCATTCCTTCTTTTGGTTGCTGACCGTCTCTGTAAAGTACGAAGTGCAAAGGGGTTTATTAACTTTATAAAGGATATATGAAATACAACGTCGCCATCATTCGGTAATTCCATAAATCTTTGGTTTTCAAAAAAAATTCATAATGACGACTAGAAAACCGGATGGGAGCTGCATCACCGTCCGCCGGCATTATCATAATAAATTTAATAAAGAATTTTAAATTTAAGACAAGAAAACTAAACTACACATCGCGGTACAACAGAAAGCAATTGGTTAGCTATACGAGAAATATTCCGTATTGAGTGTCGTTCTACAATGCAATTAATGATAAAATAAACTATGAACAGAACAAGAATAGCACAAAAAAGTCAAAGCACGAAAAGAGCATAGCATGGTAAGTACAAAGCATGAAAAGATCGAACAATGCATGAAAAAGGCAAATCCAAACACGAAAACATGAAAACCCCAACAAAGCAGTAAGAGAATAAAGCAAAAAGAAAAGACAAAACAAATCATGAACAGACTAAAGATGCAGAAAGAGAAGAAACAACTAACCCAGAGAACAAAGCACGGAGAGAAAAAAAGCACGAAAAGAATAAATCATGCAAATAACAAGAACACGAACTAACAAAAAATGTAAACCCAAAAAGTAAACCCAAACAAAGCATATGAAGAGAACAAAATACGAAAATACTTGAAATAGCAGCAAGAGAACAATGTACAAACAGACTAAACAAAAAAGCACGTCAAGAGCAGGACTGTACTATGAACTTCTAAAAAAGCTGTTTATTTCCTGGTCGCATCTGTCTCATCAATAAATTCTGAATATTTATTAAGCCTGAAAGATTGCAACATGTCATGAATAAATAATTCAATATCTGAAGTTACCATAAAATAAATCGATTGGTATCCATTTGCTACGGAGATAAACTTTTATTATCTGCCTTTTCACGATATTTTCATGCAATTCTAAATGTTACAGGAATATGCACCCAAGCGGAAAAAACTTTATCATGACGAAGACAGACTGGAAATAAATGCTTATATTGTGCTACAAAACAGGAGATCGGACGTTGCTAGGCCCATTAAGGGTTGGCATATAAAGGGAAATAACTCCATAGTAATTTCAGGGAACTGGCTGTCAAACTGTTTTAGCTTAGCCTAGGTCTTGGGGACCATACATATGAAGTTAAGTAAACAGCAAAATAAGGGATATCCAAGAGGCAAAAATTGCCAAGTTTGACGAATTATGGCAATTAAAGGGCCGTTACTCTAAGAGTGCCTAGAGCATATGCTATAGGTTATTGAACTTGGAGGACATCATTCTTACTAAACGCGATGGAGATGAAAGGCGTCTAACATTTGTTTCTGATATTACTACAATTAAACGGGTCCTGAATGCCAGAGAAACGGCTGCGATCTGGCTAGTTTTCAAAATTGACATAGATGTATCATACAAACAAACATTCCTATCAATGAGAGTGTACTGAATAAAGGATTCTAGAATAAGAGCTTGCAGTACTAATTAACCCTTTTCTCCATATATACACATTTCGACTCATGTGCGAACAGTGTAGATCCAGATCAGCCGGCACAGGATCAGTACTGGTCGCTTTTCCGTCAGAATTAACCTAAACTAGAAATGTGTCCATAGGACACGGATGCCCCCACTATGCATCGTTTTCAGATACTAAAGTGCAATGATGGGAATAATAGCATTTCAAAGACAGTGATGTTCGAGTAATTATAAGAATATGCATAAACGTGATGATCAAGTAAATTATTTGTATTTGTGGCACTGTTGTCTTCTCATTACGGAAATGTCTACAGTGTGAAGAAGTTGGTGGTAATGCAATGCAATGTCATAGTGAACATTTGTGCCAAGTTATTTTGAAATCCCTTCATTCATAAAGAAGTTATAGCCCGAACAAGTAAATTCAAGTTTTAGTAACTGTGACCTTGACCTTGGACTAACAGGCATGGGTAATGTACGCAACACACCGCCTTGTCATGGTGAACATTTGTGCCAAGTTATTTTGAAAACCCTCCATTCAAAACAAAGTTATAGCCCGGAGAAGAAAATTCTATTTAAGTAACAGTGACCTTGACCTTGGACCTACAGGCATGGACATGGTACACGACTCACCACCTTGTCATGGTGAACATTTCTGCCAAGTTATTTTGAAATTACTCTATTCCTAACGTAGTTACAACCCTGACAAGAAAATTCTATTTTAGTAACAGTGACCTTGACCTTGGACCTACAGGCATGGGCATGGTACGGGACACACCATCTTGTCATGATGAACATTTGTGTCAAGTTATTTTGAAATCATTCTATTCCTAACAAAGTTACAGCCCGGACAAGAGAATTCTATTTTTAGTAACAGTGACCTTGACCTACAGGCATGGGCATGGTACGCGATACACTGCCCTGTCATGGTGAACATTTGTGTCAAGTTATTTTGAAATCCCTCCATTTATAATGAAGTTACAACCCGGACAAGAAAATTCTATTTTTAGTAACAGTGACCTTGACCTTGGACCTTCAGGCTTGGGTATTGTGCGGACACACTGCCTTGTCATAGTGAACATTTGTGCAAAGTTATTTTGAAATCCCTCCATTCATAACAAAGTAACAGCCCGGACAAGAGAATTATATTTTTAGTAACAGTGACCTTGACTTTTGACCTACAGGCATGGGCATGGTACGCGACACATTGCCCTGTCATGGTGAACATTTGTGCCAAGTTATTTTGAAATCCCTCCATTCATAACAAAGTAACAGCCCTGACAAGAAAATTCTATTTTTAGTAACAGTGACCTTGACCTTTGACCTAAAGGATTGGGCATGTACATGACATACCGTCTTGATATGGTGAACAATTATACCAAGTTATTTAAAAATCCAATAAGAAATAACAAAGTTACAGAGCGGACAAGATTTTGCAAGAAAATTCTATTTTTAGTAACAGTGACCTTGACCTTGGACCTACAGGCATGGGTATTGTCATGACACACCGCCTTGGTATGGTGAACATTTGTGCCAAGTTATTTTGAAATCCCTCCATTCCAAACAAAGTTAAGGGCAAAGTGTATATTTTTCTTAACACAAAATGTAAGTGAAAAAGGGGCATAATTTGAAAAATATTGGAAGCAGGGTTATGGGTCGTGTTGGTTATGATGTAGATTTTGATGGTGAAAATATATTTCAAGTTTCAAGGCAGTATCTCAAGTAGTTTTAAAGTTATGGGCAAAATGCATAGTTTGCTTAACACAAAATATAAGAAACAAGATATATTTCTATTAAAACTAATGTAAATGGAAGTATCAAAGGGCCATAACTTCTGAACAGAACATGTAAGAGCAAAACCCCACCTTAATGCACAACAACATATCAGGCCAAGCATTGTGGTAAAGTTTCATCAAATTCCCAGCAGAGGTATAGGAGGAGTTGCGTTCACAAGATATATTCCTATTAAAACTAATGTAAATGGAATTATCAAAGGGCCATAACTTCTGAACGAAACATGTAAGAGCAAAACCCCACCTTTATGCACAACAAGATATCAGGCCAAGCATTGTGGTCAAGTTTCATTAAATTCCCACCAGTAGTGTAGGAGGAGTTGCGTTCACGAGATATATTCCTATTAAAACTAATGTAAATGGAAGTATCAAAGGGCCATAACTTCTGAACGGAACATGTAAGAGCGAAACCCCACCTTTATCACAACAACATATCAGGCCAAGCATTGTGGTCAAGTTTCATTAAATTCCCACCAGTAGTGTAGGAGGAGTTGCGTTCACGAGATATAATCCTATTAAAACTAATGTAAATGGAAGTATCAAAGGGCCATAACTTCTGAACGGAACATGTAAGAGCGAAACCCCACCTTTATGTACAACAACATACCAGGCCAAGCATTGTGGTCAAGTTTCATTAAATTCCCACCAGTAGTGTAGGAGGAGTTGCGTTCACGAGAATATCGGACGGATGGACGGACAGGAGCAACTCTTAATGCCCGTCGCCATTTCATGGCGGGGGCATAAAAATCAAATAGCGAACAGTGCAGATCCTGATCAGACGGCAGGGATGTGCCGGCTGATCTGGATCTACACTGTTTGCCCATGCCATAAAGGTGTGTATATGGAGGAAAGGGTTAAGTGAAAATCAGTCATTAAAGGGCAATAACACAGTGACTGAAGCTACTGGGATGGTTTTCACATTATGCCCATGAACGTTCTGAACAAGTTCTGTGAAGATTAGTTGACTGTATGCCTTCGAAGATTGAAATTCAAAGTGCTTAGGTAATTTGTAGGGTAACAACCACTGACTGGCAGGTCATCAAAATTCGCCGAAGTATGATGACTACAAGTATAATCATTCCTAGCATGCCTGGTGTACAATATATGCTGACTGTACAAACATTTCTAAAGTACAACAGACTATTTCGTGAAGCCAAATTTCGTAGGTAATATGTTCTGTTGTTCAAATGTGGAAAAGGGAATTCATTTTAACATATAGAACTAAGAAACTGTGTTTTGCTTAAAAATATGCTCAGCTGCATACAAATTATTTGAACAGTTTGAAAGAAAGAAAAGAAGAAATTTGTGGTTTATTAAATTCAGACCAAGTGATGCTGTTAAAATTCATTTGAACTGCTTAATTTAATGCCTTGTTTCTTTTTCTTTTTTAACAGGAGTACATTTTAGCTGTTGAATGAAATGAAAAGAGCAGAAAATGTCAGAATAATAAAGTTGGAGATAAATATGGAAGGTAATTTAATAATAGTAATAATAAGATAAAGACTGTTAACATTCCTCAATAATAGCCATTAATAAAATAAATACTATTGAACATTTCTGCACAGCAGTATGCAGGAAAAGTGCATTTCACAAGAGATTTTCATAGGCTAGCAAATTCTTTCTCCAAAATTCATTGTACCACTAAATCTATATACTTGAAGGCATTTACAGGTAAAATATTCAAAGGATATTTTTACACCAGAGAATTTTCTCTCAACTCATATTTCTCTCAAATGCATTAATGAATTAAGTAAAACACCTCAGTAAGTCAGTAAAAAGTCTTGCCTAAAGGTTATAAAATGAAGCATGTAAACCAGTCTCAGATTTCAAGCTTTGCAGCTTCGTAAGTTCTCAAACTGTACTCAGTTTCAACCATTATGATTTTAAAACTAAAAGTAAGTCTGTGTAGAAGTAGGACATTCCTATAGACATATAATTGGAGAAAAAGACTAGCCTGCTGGTTTTTCTTTTTCACTATTTGGCAAAGTTTCCAACTACTTTGGTAGAAGGTCACCCAACAAGCATTCGCTAAGAAATATTTAAAGTTATAATTAGATGACACAACATTGTTTTTACACTCTATTTTCTCTAAAAACAATGTTGTGTTATTTACTTTCATCCCTGATAGGATGTAATTAAACGTTATATAATTAGATGGCCAAGATTGAAAAAAAATCCCCATGAAACACAAGTCCCATCTCCAAAAGGTCATGTTTTCTATCGAGGGTCTACCTGAGAAAATTCATTTGAATTATATTTAAAAACTGTCTGGCAGTTTCTGTGGCTGGGCAACAGGGTCGGGTTTTCAGCAGCTTTGGGAGAGGTCAAAGCCAGGATGCTTTAAGCGAAATGGGGGAAATATCTATCCAGTTTCTTCATGTTGTCTGACAAAAACAGGCAACAACAGCTAAGAAGAGCTTAAAAAGAATTTTAATGATGCCATTGCCACTATCACATGTCATGGGCCGAGTACAAAACAGCTGTAACTGTAATGGATAAAGCACGGAGTTACAAATGTTTCGGACTCGACCAGTCAACGATGAACGCCTAGTGTAGATCAAGATCAGCCTACATATCTGTGTACTGTTTCTAATCTGGATCTACAGTCACTTCTTGAATGGATATAATTGCAGTGTAGATCCAGATAAAAAGCACAGATGATCAGGATCTAAACCATATGCCAAATGGATAGCAGACATACCTCATAAAGTAAAGGGCTTATCTAAAAATTCAAAACAGACACAAAGAAATGCACTATTTTATCAAGATTATATTCATTAAATCCAGATGATCTCTGAAACAAACTGAAAATGTAAACAATGTCATCTCTGATGTAAAACAAATTTGTGCTATGTCATTGATTTTTCACTGGGGCTAATCAGCTATCATAAAAAATGAATACATTCACTTCACTATTTATTGAAAATGTATAAATAAATCATAATCGTCATTTGTTCGATCACTAGTGTTCTCGGTGTTCATTAATCTCCCTTGAGGGAACTCATTCCGGCTCGCATGATTTCATCCACAAGTAAAAGGTTGGTTGCTATAACGGTACTGAAATAGAAAAACATACCGGACATTTTCATGTGTTTAAGACTAATTACATATGTATTTAACATGAGCATAAGGTTTTAATAGGAAAAGTCTAGCCTTTTGGAAACTGTACAGTTGAGTTAGCGTTTCAAAAATGTCAATGATGCCACATTTTGTATACGACGACTCCTTTTAAAGATCGTGAATTCAGATGCAAAGTAGAAAACGATTTATTTTAGTTTTCCAAAAGCAAAACATAAAGTTCATCTGTCTAAATAGATTATGATAATATGTTATAGTAATATAAATAATGCTGTAGCTAATTGTGAAAGTATATCTACATGCATGACAATCTTTCAGATTTTGTTAATGCAATACAATAAACATAAGATATAACCTCACCATGAATGTAAAAGCTGTTTCTTTACTCTGTAATTATCCATAATTCCAACATCCATGGGTATTATAGCTTCACCTGAAAATCGTGGATACAATACTCAATGGTAGGAACACAGGTCAAAAGTCATATCCTCGCATTTAACACTTCTCCATAGATACGCCTTTATTGCGAGGGCGAACAGTGTAGATCCAGATCACATCCATTCGGTCTGAACAGGATCCACATTGTTGGCTTTTGTTATTCAATAGGTTATTTCTGACCAAGGTGTGAACAGTGTAGACCCTGACAAGATGGCACAAATGTTCTGGCTGATCTGGATCTACACAGATCATAAAGCGTAAAAATTTATATATATATTGAAGAAAGGGTCAACGAGTTCAAACAAAATAGTTATTTTCCAATTATACATTATTTCCTAACCCATACTCCATTAAAATCACCAGTGCCCAAGGTTATAAAGCTGAGCATGGAAACCAGTCTCAAATCTCAAGCATCTGATTGGCTGAAATGGCGACTGGTCGCCATTTCAGCCAATCAGATGCTTGAGATTTGAGACTGGTTTCCAATCTCAGCCTTTATAACCTTCAGCCCAGCACACAGCACACCTAACATCTTTGTATTTATTATAAACTTATTCAATGCTCAATGAAAGGATTGTATGTAATATCTTAATGATTGATTCAAACAATGTAGGTATTTCCAATTGTTACATTAAAATCAATAGAGCACTGAACATCTATATATCTATTGTAAACATCTTCAGTGTTTTCTAAAAGTATAGCATCAAATCAGCCTGAAAGTGAAATAAGTATTTTCCTCATATAGGGGACCCCAATTTCATTAAGAAAAACACTCAATATCCACACATTCAGGGGAGCTTTGGCCTAACTTTTATTAGAGCATAAACATTAAAACTGCCACCCTCCTGAAGGAATTTTATTGTGCAGTTCTTCATTCAATCATTTATATATCTTGATAGCAACAATTAAATCATACCAGTTTTAATATCCAGACCAACGGCTTGCTGGGGCCCGGTGTATTCTTCCTGTAGTTTGACAATTGCATCCTGGGGATCGAGACCCGAGTTCTGCGCCAGAACCTTGATGATTACCAGCAAGGCATCAGCAAAAGCTTGCACACCTGAAATCACAAGTTATAGTTACAGAAGCCAGTGATCATAAACCTAAGTTTGGAGACCAGTCTCAAATCTCAAGCATCTGATTATCTGAAATGGTTAAACATAAACCAGAGTTTGGAGACCAGTCTCAATTCTCAAGCATCAGACTGGTCTCCAGTTTTAGTTTTATGATCTTGAGCCCAGAATCTCTTCAATGGGCTAGTTGAGCTTTGTATCACCCTGCATTTTTGGGTCTAACTAATAACAATAACACCCCCTAAATAATCAAATCAATAAAACAAGTTTTCTTTCTTTTCTAAAGTAAATAAAGAATTATTTTTAAAAGATTGGATTTTTTTTGTAAATTTTAATTAAAATATTAATGTATAATATTTCCCTTCGAAGGCCTTCTCCTACCTAATCTAGCACGTCCTTTAACTTCATTCTTGTATTTCATCAGTTCTTGGTAAGCGGCAATCTCAAATGCTCCGGCACCCGGCAGTACACACTCGTCCTCAATGGCATTCTTCACGGCCCGGAGACCGTCTCGGATCGCATCCTTCATCTGGGTCAGGGTGTGCTTGTTTGGTCCCTTCAGGAGCAGGGTAACTGACCCTGGGTTCAGACACTGCTCTATGAATGTGAACTTGTCCTCTCCCTATTCGAAACATTTGTTTCTTTAACCCTTTTCTCCATATGTATGTATTTTTTTCAAATGTGCAAACAATACAGATCCAGATCAGCTGGCACATTCATTCTGTCTTATCTGGATCTGCACTATTTGCTTTTTGGTCAAAAATAATGTAATGAATCAAAAAGCAAAGTGTAGATCCTTGCCAGACCAAATGAATGTGCCAGCTGATCTGGATCCTCACTTTTTCACCCACGCCATAAAGGCATATGAAAAAAAGGGTTAACTGTCCGATGATTTGTTTACAGACATTTTGATACAATCTTAAATAAAGTAATAGTTTCATAATTTGACTATTACACATTGCACAGAATTACAAAACAGTAAAACACCACATAAAGACCAAACAGAAATTATGACCACCTTCACATTTAGACTAACTTTTTAGTGTCCCTTTACTTTGTTTTTCTCTATATTCCATCCCAAAATGAAGATCACCTCACTTAGAGCAGTTTACCTAAAGTTTGCATTACTGTAACATTTGTTTTTTTTCATTATTCTGTACAGGTTTTCTCCTTAAAGGCACCTAAACCAATGCATTGAAAACAAAGCCCTGCTATTGTGCTCTTGCCATCATGTAGCATAATTTAACATTTTTTTGTCACTGTAAATAGTGCATATAACATTAAATGCCAAACAAAACGAAGTTGAGACACTTACCAAAACGTGTTCATAAACAAGTCCAGCGTGTCCGAGGACATCTGGGGTCATGTCGTCAACAGAGTTCATAGCAATACCACCGCAGGCCAATGTCAACCGCTCCATGTTCCTTCTCTTGGCGCGGCGTAGACCCACAATGCCTTCCTTAGCCAGCATGTCCAGGGACATGGGATCAATTCCCTGTAAACATTGTTAATGTGTATAACTTTGTTTATGTTTGACAGTTTGTTAACCCTTTCCTCCATTTTTAAGCATGTGTGACCAGTGTAGATCCAGATCAGCTGGCACATCCATGCCATCTGATCAGGATCTGCAGTGGTCACATTTTAGTCAGAAATAACCTAATGAATAAAAAAGCAAACAGTTAAGATCATGATCAGACGGCATGCATGTTCTGGCTAATCTGGATCTAAACTGTTCGCCCATGTAATAAAGGGGTATCTATGCAGGCAAGGGTTAACTTACAATTACACTGACAGATCTCAACATGACCGCTTACAATATTTTATTAACGTGTGAGAATCACACTTAAAAAGTATCATTTTTTGCCATTGGTGGCCGTTGTATAACAAGATCTGCCTGCGTATGTGTGCAGTCTACAGCTTATCTGATAGGGTCTACACTGTTTGCTTTTAGATTTATTTAGTAGTTTCTGGCCAAGATGCCAACAGTGTAGATCCTGATCAGATGGTAATGATGTGCCGACTGATCTGGATCTACACTGGAAGCACTCGGGATAAAACCCACAAATACGTAGTGAAGGGTTTATATCAAAAGATCACCATACCTTCTGGTTGATGACGATGAATCCCTTGTTGTTGCCATTACAGACTTGTTTCTTCAGTGCTATGATCCTTTTTACTCGGTCGTCAATGAACTGACGCTCGGCCTGAACCAGTTTCTCACGTTCCTCAGCGCTCTTGTAGAAGAAACCAGAGTTTACCTCCCTGTAACAAGCATAATGGTAATGATTTATCTCCCTATAAATTCATAATTGAAACAGAATAAATGTTTACTATTTTTTAAGTGTTCATTAAAGAAGGTTCACCTCCCTATGAAAATCAACCCATCAGTGGCAAAATGAACTTTCCTGTAAAAAATCTGTTTTTAAACAGGAATTAAGCTTACCTTTCCTTCATAAGATTAAGCAGTAATTTCAAGATTCTCAGTTATTCAGCTGTCAAACCATTATTGTATATTATAACTTATTTACAGTGAAACTTCGCTACTAAAACCTCCTTTAGTACTTAGCAAAACTGGATATAATTGTCGGATGGTCTGTAAATACTCAGGGGTAGAAAATAGTGTAAAGGGACATAAGAATTGAGGTCTTAATGGTGTGGTTCAGGGTGATATTTATTATAGTCGTATCATTAAGTCTGTTATGTGGAAATGGCCACAGTACTTACGTCTTTTCATACTCCAGGGATACATTACAAGTGAGGATGAAAGCATCTTCGGTTCTCTTCTTCATGTCAGGGTGTCTGGCTCCATGGTCCAGTACCAGACCTTTCACCAAACTAAACACAAATACAACAAAGTTATTTCTTAATGCTAAACCTGTGTAAAGAACTTAGCAATTTAAAGATAAATTTTTTATCCCATTCTTGACTAGTGATAGTTTAGATCATTTATGCAGACTGATCTCTGATCTGGATTTCTATTGTTGGCTTTTAGCATACATGTTTAGAGTCCTTTTGCTATTTCTAAGACCCCCACATTAACATGTGTAAATGACATTGTTTTGTGTTACAGCTGTTAACATTCACAAATTTGCAAACCATTTCACTGAATAAGAGCGCAAAATCACAGTCCTCACAGACGTATTGACCTGTATGTACACTGGTTGTACATACACAAAAAAGGTAACCATTATATGATGATATATTTTAGATATTGGCATCAATAAATTATGATGAGTTAACATAACCAAGATTTCTGCGAGCCTGTTGGGACCATCTCTAGTTCATCAACCTTAAACTGGTAGTTAACAATATATTTAATATTTTCTCAAATACTTCTTCAACAATAATTTGAAACAGGTATTGCAATGCCACTTTGTAAAGATATGCACATGTGTATTATAGATAAAAACATACGTTGTGTCCATGTCAGTTTTATGCTGCATTTCCATGATCTCCACCATGTGCAGATCTATGGCCTCTTTGTCTCTCTTGATGCACAGAACTGCATCCACAACATGCTGAAATACACAACAACCACCAACTGAATTACATCTGATTACTAACAAATTCCAGGGCTTAAAATTGG